>RXID01020764.1:0-197634 GCA_005019695.1 Trichopus zeylanicus subsp. travancoricus | reverse complement strand
GATTTTAAAGAGGGTATAGAAGGTGCCAAGCAGGAAAAGAAGTGATTGATATCTCGCAGGAAGGGCTTTCTCTTTAAGGGTTCTCGTCTTTGCATTCCAAGGTGCTCCTTGAGAGAAAAGGTGGTGAAAGAGTTGCATAGCAGTGGCTTAGCAGGACATCTTGGGCGTGACAAGAGCATTGCACTAGTTGAACAGCGCTACTACTGGCCACAACTTAATAGGGATGTTGGTCGCTTTGTACAAAGATGCTATGTATGCCAAACAGCCAAAGGAAGCTCTCAAAACACTGGCCTTTATACCCCATTGCCTGTGCCAAATGCCCCATGGGAGGATCTATCGATGGATTTTGTTTTGGGCCTCCCTAGGACTCAACGAGGCTTAGATTCAGTATTTGTTGTTGTCGACAGATTTTCCAAGATGGCACACTTCATTCCATGTAAGAAAATAGTAGATGCAACAAGGGTGGCTGATCTATTCTTTCAAGAGATTGTAAGGCTACATGGAGTGCCAAAGACTATTACTTCTGATAGTGACACAAAATTTCTAAGTCACTTTTGGAAGACATTGTGGAAGCGATTTGATACGTTTCTACAATTTAGTAGTGCTTATCATCCACAAACAGATGGACAAACTTGAAGTGGTGAATCGAACACTTGTAAACATCATTCGGTGTCTTGCAAGAGACAAATCAAAGCAGTGGGACTATGCACTCTCACAAGCTGAATTTTCTTTCAATAACATGAAGAACAGGTCCACGGGACAATCGCCATTTGAAATTGTCAATGGAAGAACACCAAAACACCCGCTGGATTTGGTGGTGTTGCCCAAATTACCAGGAACAAGCATAGCTGCAGACAATATGGCGGAGAGAATTATTGAAGTGCATACAGAGGTAAAGAAGAAATTAGAAGAATCCAATGCCAAATACAAAATTAAAGCGGACATTCATAAGCATTCAAAAGAGTTTCAAGAAGGAGATCTGGTGATGGTTCACTTGAGGAAGGAACGGTTACCACTTGGACTTACAGGGGACAAAGCTGAAACAGAAGAGAAATTGGGCCCTGAAGATACTAGAAAGATAAACACAATGGCCTATGTCATCGACCTCTCCGAAATGATTGGGGATCTCAACACGAACCTTTTAATATTCAAGATTTGTTTGAGTACTATGCACCTGAGGACTGGACACATTAAACGAACAAATAACTGCGAGGACGAGTGCTTACAGAAGGGGCACTGAGGAGGACACTCGAAAAGGAAGTAAGAATATCAAAAGAAGCGAAATTCAGAAGTCAAGGGGCCATGACAAATGATTTGATTTACTCTTCTATTTAAACTTAGGATTTACCTTACTTAGTACCTTTCTATGTTTAAAATTCTCTTTATTATAATGTCTTGGGTCTTATTCTCGGATTCCACCAACCCAAGACCAATTTTGGACTGAATCCTATTCAGTTTAGGACTTGGGAAGAATGAATCTTTATTTAGGATTTTATTTTCGTAGGTTAACTTATTTAGAACTTCTACCAACCCAATTAATGGGTTTAAACTGAGTTATATTCAGTTTAGGACTTGGGAAGCCAGAAACTTACTCAAATTGGATTTCTGGTATTTGTATAAATAGGCCTTCAGTCCTATGGACGGGAGACAACTTTTATTCTCAATAAAGTTCTACTTTAGTGAATTTTCTCTCTTCCTTGTGGATTCAAGGAGTTCTTAACAGAGGCAACGGTGTTTTCCTCGTCTACCACACTTGTTGCTACGTCATTCTCCTTCTCCTTCTCCTTCTCCATCTCCTACTTCTTCCCCTTCTCCATCTCCTTCTCCTTCTCCTTATCCTTCTCCATCTGCTAATTCTTCTCCTTCTCCATCTCCTTCTCCTTCTCCTTCTCCATCTCCTAGTTCTTCTCCTTCTCCTTCTCCTAGTTCTTCTCCTTCTCCTTCTCCTTCTTCTTCTCCTTCTCTATCTCCTACTGCTTCTCCTTCTCCTTTTGCTTCTCCTTCTGCTTCTCCTTCTTCTTCCCCTTTTTCTTCTCATTCTTCTTCTCATTCTTCTTCTCCCTTTTCTTCACGTTCTTCTTCTCCTTCTCGTTCTGCTTCTCCTTCTCCTTCTTCTTCTCCTTCTACTTCTCCTTCTCCTTCTTCTACTCCTTCTGCTTCTCCTTCTCCTTCTTCTTCCCCTTCTCCTTCTGCTTCTGCTTCTTCTTCTGCTTCTCCTTCTTCTTCTCCTTCTCCTTCTCCTTCTCCTTCTCATTCTCCTTCTTCTTCTTCTTCTTTTGCTTCTCCTTCTGCTTCTTCTTCTTCTTCTTCTTCTGCTTCTTTTTCTGCTTCTTCTTCTCCTTCTGCCCTTCTACTTCTCTGTCTCCTTCTTCTTCTCCTTCTCCTTCTCGTTCTCCTTCTCCTTCTCCTTCTCCTTCTCTGTCTCCTTCTCCTTCTCCGTCTCCTTCTCCGTCTCCTTCTTCTTCTCCTTCTCCTTCTCCTTCTCTTTCTCCTTCTCCTTCTGCTTTTCCTTTTCCTTCTGCTTCTCCTTCTCTTTCTCCTTCTCCTTCTGCTTCTCCTTCTTCTTCTCCTTCTTCTCCTCCTCCTTCTTCTTTTTCTCCTTCTCCTTCTGCTTCTCCTTCTCATTCTGCTTTTGAATTGTCACCAATTGTTCTCCTTCTTCTTCTTCTTCTTGATTATGTTTATTAGTATCCTAAGCTTATACTAAATAAGGTTCATTTCAAAAGATTTGTGGCACGTTAGGGTACAGTATCCGTGGATCTCTACAAGTACAGTCATAGTCATTCCTTCAAAATCAGCACAAATCGCAAGTAAGTTTGTTGTAACATGGTAATTTCTGTGACATGTTAACAATGACCTACATTTTGCTGAACCATGAGGGTTGTATTTTCAGATGACAAAGATTAAGGCATCCCAAATTGTGAAAAATTTTATAAACGAGGCTAAAGAGACATCCCAAATATTTGTTGTGATTGAGAAAGGAATGGAGACAATGCCCACTGAAGCTCCAAAAGGCTTGCAACCCTTCCTAAATGAATTCAAGGAAATCATGCCCGATGATCTTCCTGATGAACTACCCCCAATGAGAGATATTCAGCACCACATTGACCTTGTTCCTGGAGCGTGTTTACCAAATCTGCCCCACTACAGAATGAGTCCAAAAGAGTCACAAATTTTACAAGACAAGGTTGAGGAGTTGATCAGAAAAGGAATGGTCAGAGTCAGCATGAGCCCATGTGCAGTTCCAGCTTTATTGACACCTAAGAAAGACGGAAGTTGGCGGATGTATGTAGATAGTCGAGCTATCAACCGAATCACGGGAAAATATAGATTCCCAATTCCTCACTTAGAAGACATGCTAGACATGTTGGAAGGGTCAAAGGTGTTCTCTAAGATAGATTTGAGGAGTGGATACCATCAAATTAGAATTAGACTCGATGATGAATGGAAAACTGCTTTCAAAACAAAAAAAGGACTTTATGAGTGGCTTGTTATGCCTTTTGGACTCTCAAATGCACCAAGTACCTTCATGCGATTGATGAATCAGGTACTCAAACCTTTCATTGGTCATTTTGTGTTGTTTACTTTGACTGATATCTGGTTTGTTACAGGTAATAATGAAGGAAGAACCTAACAAGCATATAACAGAAGCCACTTACTGTGCTGAAGAAGGAGAAGTTGTACATCAACTCAAAGAAATGCCATTTTATTACTGACCACTTGGTGTTCTTGGGTTGCGTTGTAAGTGCTGAAGGTATTCATGTTGATGAAGAAAAGGTAAAAGCTATTAAGGAATGGCCTATACCCAGAAGTGTATCAAAAGTTAGAAGCTTTCATGGTCTTGCGACATTCTATCGGACGTTTGTCAAAAACTTTAGTTCCATTATGGCACCAATAACTGAATGTTTGAAGCAACGCAAGTTCTCTTGGACTCAAGAAGCTAATAGATGCTTCGAGTTGATTAAGGAGAAGTTATCTACTGCACCTGTTTTGGCATTGTGACGTAGCAACAAGTGTGGTAGATGAGGAAAACACCGTTGCTTCTATTAAGAACTCCTTGAATCCACAAGGAAGAGAGAAAATTTACTAAAGTAGAACTTTATTGAGAATAAAAGTTGTCCCCGTCCATAGACTGAAGGCCTATTTATACAAATACCAGAAATCCAATTTGAGTAAGTTTCTGGCTTCCCAAGTCCTAAACTGAATATAACTCAGTTTAAACCCATTAATTGGGTTGGTAGAAGTTCTAAATAAGTTAACCTCCGAAAATAAAATCCTAAATAAAGATTCATCCTTCCCAAGTCCTAAACTGAATAGGATTCAGTCCAAAATTGGTCTTGGGTTGGTGGAATCCGAGAATAAGACCTAAGACATCATAATAAAGAGAATTTTAAACATAGAAAGGTACTAAGTAAGGTAAATCCTAAGTTTAAATGGAAGAGTGAATCAAATCATTTGTCATGGCCCCTTGACTTCTGAATTAGCTTCTTTTGATATTCTTGAACTTCCTTTGAGTGTCCTACATCAGTATGTTAGTGGAGGCGACCAAGAAGAAGATCTTTAGCTTGCTTCGCAGCGAGGAACTCTGCCGAGGAAAAGGCTTTGACCCAATGGCTTTCAAGATCAATGGCAAGGATATGGAGATGGTTTGCAATACTTCGAGTGGAGAAGGAGGAAGAGAGTTCCAAGGACTTAAATGGAGGGAATTTCTTGGAAGTGGAAGAGGGAGGTGGGGGAACATTTAGGAAGTGTCTTTGATTTTTAAAAATCGGTTGCTTCCGGAAGAGGAAGGCGGGAACGTCGCGGATTTTGTTCACACAGTGTAGTCTAAGATGGTAAAAATCTACTGATCATATGACATAAGTATTTTTTAACTAATATTTTAATCATATAATGTTACATATAAATCTTATAAATTTAAGATTAGATTGTCTGCATCTTTATTTAGAGGCATTTGCAGTTTGTTAATCTCTTGTCTTGAGCTTTGTTTTATTCATATATTAATCAACGGCCCAAATATTTTATTGGACTCACAAGTCAAGTTTGTTAAAAATCTGTTTAAAATCCATCTAAAATATCCGACAAATATTAATGAATAAATTGCTGAATTTTAAGTTTATTTTAAAAAATTTATTGAAGGTCCGTTAAGAGTTCGTTCCATTTTACTAATAAAATATATTAATTTATTATGTTATTAAAAATAATGAATGTAGCAAATATTAATGGGCTTTAATGGACATAATATAACTTTAACAAAATGAATACTAAACGGACTAAATATAAAAATTAATAGGTCTTAACTACTCTCAATCTGTTTCAAATTCATGCAGATCAACTTTGGGTCCGCTGAGTCCGTACAGACGGGACCGTTGCCAGCCCTAATTACTACTCATCAACGGCACGTAGCATTAGATCGAAATCAATATTAAAGAACCTAAATTGAAAATAAGATTATTACAGGGACCTATTCGACAAAAATATGATTTCGTAAATCATGGAGGGCCATATTGATCGAGTTGTTTATTCAAGGAGTTAGAAGGGGTGTATGTGAAAATATAACCTGAACAGAGCATGAGAGGTACAGAATGCAGATGAACTTCATCGGAACCCTATCCGTTCTCCGGTGAATTCCTCTTTCGCAGGGGAGAACAGATCGATGACAAGCCGTGGAACTTCCCCCCCATGAGAACTGCATCAGTCTCAACCCCGGCCCTCATTGTCAGAAGCAAGAAATCCGACCCCCAAAAGGTCGAATTTTTTAATCTCATATATCTCAATTTCCAGTTGTAATTCTAGTTCTTCTCATTTAATTTTCTGTCGCAGGTTTAAAGGTTTCATATTTTTCCGAAAATCGTCAGTTTTCTGTGTTAAAGATGACATTTTGTGATAATTTTTCAACAAATGTTAGCAGTTGGCTTGCTATTCAATTCGTGATATCAACGATGTAGTTTCTTTTGAGGACATTTACTTGTTATAATTTTTTTTTTTTGGGTTTTACGTAGGTTATCCATGGATATCTAATTTTTTTTTGGAGTTATAGTGATTTTAGGAATATGCTACATAAATCCACATTTACAAGGATATTTTAAACTGCCTTTTAAAACGAATATATTGTTCTAAATATGAGGTTTTTGTGTCTAACGAATGCACCATATTACCAAAGTCATTTCCTTGCACAATTTTTTTTCTTGGACTGGACAGTGCTTGAATATCTCATACACCCAACTGCATCAAGTCATAAAGTTTTAGGAACCTTGTTTGTCCTCTGAATGCCTATTTCTGTACCATTTGTTTTCTCTTTCCTCATTTAATATTTTTTATGGAATTGTTCCTTCTAATGCCTATTTTTCTGTTTTATGTACATTTGAAGTAAGTATACTCTTTGAGTTTGTGGAAGCTACTGTATTACATTTTCTCAAAAAAACTGTATTATTCAAACTTGACAACTATAGCACGAAGCTTGACAGGTTTTGTGCTATTAGGGTCCTGATCAAGCACCACCAAGAATTACTTCAAATGTTAAGCAAAACTTGCAATTTTTGAGGTTGTGGAGGGTGAGATATTTCTTTTCTCTACTTACTGCTTTGACCGTGTGTTTCCTTACATAGATGGAACTCATTCTTCTATCTCACCAGATAAGTACCTTTTCTGAATCTGCCCTGTCCTGTCATGAAGTCCAAAACATTGTTCTATCTCATGACATGTTATTTGATAAACTTATTTCTAGCATATGTGACTTGTGCAATCTACATTTCAAAGGAAGAACAAATATCTAAAATAACTTGCCCCTGATAGGAAACATTGTAGGCTGTTGGGCTGTTGACACAAATATTTGGAAACCTCTTTTCTGGTACAGAAATCCATGCCAGATGATATAGCCTTTAGTTGTTCCATACAGGAGGGTGACTATAAAGCATAGTCTTAAATTTTGTTTGTTATACTAAATGCATCTGCAGGAGGTTCAAAAGCAGAAGTCTGGTTCACCTAAGCCTACTACAAGGTACCGCAAAAAGAAGGCAGTTAAGGAGGAGCTTCCAGAAGACACTGATCTATATGGAGATCCTACTTCAAAACTTTACTAGTCAGCATTTGTTTTTCTGTTAAAGAGTAATTTCATTTCTGGTTTTGTTGTGCTGCTTTGGAATGCACTTTTAAAAGATTTACATTCCAAGCTAATCCCATTTCCTTCTCTAGTACAAACCAGGGTTTGGAGAAAGCTGTTCCAGTTCTGCTTGTTGATGGTTACAATGTCTGTGGTTATTGGCCGAAGCTCAAGAAGCATTTCATGAAAGGAAGGCTTGATCTTGCTCGGCAAAAGCTAATTGATGAGTTGATAGCATTGAGTGTGCTAAAAGGTACATTATATTCCCTGGTTTTTTTTCTTTGGTACTGTCTTGTTGCTTGCTGTCATTTTAAGGTTTCTAATCGAACCAAAAGCACATGATCTAAGGACCAAATCATGTTAGTACTGTATAGCCACAATCATCTGCACATGCATAAACCTCAAAAGTACCTGGTAACATATAATGAATTCATACTTATATTTTAGCAGTTTCTTGTTTTAGTGTGAAGGGTTACAAATTTATGCTATTACTGTTGGGAGCTGTACAGAGGTAAAAGTTGTGGTGGTATTCGATGCTATGATGTCTGGACTCCCTACTCACAAGGAAACTTTTGGAGGGTATGATTTCTACTTTGTTAGCTATTAGTCCCAGATCTATTGAGGAGACAATATGTGCATACATGTGTTTGCGTGTTTTGTTTTTCATTTGAAATACCAAATCCAATAAGAGGAACTCTCTTTAAGAACTTGTCCCTTTTCTTGTTGTTCTTATGATTTCTGAATTTTTTTTCTGAGATGCCCTCATTTGTATATATTATTTAATCCTCTTACAATACTTCCTTAATCTGGCATTGGCTCCTCAAATATAACTGAAACCTATGTATTGCTTTTGAAATTTTCATCTCACCTTGTTTTCAGATTAGCTTGGTAGGTGATACATCCTCACCTTACTTCTGGTGGAATGAACTTACTCTTCCATATAATTAGAGAATGGTTAATATGGAACGAAACTCAACTTGAATCAGTTCTTTGTTGTCTGCACCTTTTTGGTACAAATTGGAATTCAAACTTCAGTTAGAATGGTGAAGGTGTATCATTTAATGTTATTATTGAAATGTGAGTCCATTTGACATGGCGGCACTTTGAAGTGCTGCAATTTTGTAACTACGCACATCAAACAAGGCATTCCAAGTTGTTCTTCCGTACTTCGGCACTTTGAAGATGGTGTGGTTTTGACTTGCTATATTTAGAGGAGCAACATATGATGCATTACATTTGAGTATCCATTTCAGTTTATGTCTTGGAAAATAAGATTTTGATCTGGCCAGCAAATGAGGTTGGTCATGTTTTTGCATTAGAAAGCATGATTTGTTATGTATTTGTGATAATTGGCTGCCTTCAGAAATTGGACACAACTTGTGCTACCAGCTTGTTCTGTAACTGACTCTTTATTGACACTAAACAAAGCCCAAGGCAAGTTAAAACACAGATACCTTGTCAGACTTGAAAGTAACTTTGAGTTGGAGATGAATGGGCTGGGTTTTGACAGGCATTTCTGAAAAAGGGTGGCTTTTGCTTTCAGATTCATACCATGAACCTAGTCCCCAGGTTAAATTTGAGTCCAGGCCTGACACATTTTATTTGAAAACTGAATAGCCCTTCCTACAAAATGTCCAGTCTTGGGTATAATGCAACCACCCCTGATTTGGCCCTGGCCTAGGGCATCTTTGATCTTTTCTTTCCTTATCTCAGGGGACAGATATTCATGGAAATGTGGTAGGAGTCCCTTTCCTCCCAGAAATAGAACTATACAAAACTGGTAGATCCTCATGCTTTGCTGTAGTAGTGTTCTGAAGTGGCTGATCAAATTCTGTAACTAGAGAGCTTTGGTGTCCGCCCTTAATATGCTGTCTGATTGCTAAGTTTGTCAATGTAAATTAATTTTCTTGGTTTTGATGGTGCAGGATTGATGTAATTTATTCAGGGGAATCTTGTGCTGATGCATGGATAGAGAAAGAGGTAAGAAAGCAGCTGAGAAGCAAGTTTTAGAATAATTTTTTCTCGTATGATCTCGAGGAAATAAGTTGTTCACTGGGTGACTAAGTAGGACATTGTTCTCAGTTTGCTATAATGGTGTTCTGTAGAATAGCTTAAATCTTTACTGGTGGACTTCCATTCCAAGGATGTGATGTCATAAAATGTCATAATCTGTCCTCCATACTTGTGAATGTTTACTTCAGACAACATACCCAAAATGAATGACCCTTTAGGCTTGTATTATTATCAAATTTTTTTTAACATTAGACAAGATTCCCATCATGGTCAAGAAGATTGTTCTCTTTTGGAGAAATTAATGTAATTGTCTCCCTCTTGTTGCTTGTACATTTGAATGTGTCACTTTAGTTATTAGTTTAGAACCATTCTGCAATTGAAGCCTTTGGTGATGGTATTTTCTGCGGATATTTGTGAAAATAAATTATCCTCTAATTAAAAAAAGTTAATTATGCATTTTACTAAACCAGGTCTAGTTGCACACTTTCACTATTTTTTGTTCTGACAGCACAAAAACCTACAGATTGGGAAAAGTTCTCGTGTTTCTTACATTTTATTCTTTGCAATATGGATTCAGTCAGTGATTTCACTTAGTAACCGATGTTGGTGTCAACTTGCTTTATGCACCCATACAGGTTGTTGCTTTGAAGGAGGATGGTTGTCCTAAAGTTTGGGTTGTGACATCTGATGCATGTCAGCAGCAAGCAGCATATGGAGCAGTAGGCACCTTGCCTTTGCACAGTGGACTACAAATTTCCTTCTTTTATTTTCAAGTCATTTTTTCCTCCAATTTCATACTTCTACTTCCTTTCTGCTGCAATATGTATAAATGTTACTTCATGTAATTGGTGAGAAATTTTTTTCTACCTGATCTTAAGAAGAGTATCTTATAACATGGTTCAATTTTAGCCAATAACATGGTTCAATTTTGGCCATTCCTTCGGGTACCTGCTGATTTAATTGTGACTTTGTAAATCTGTTAAAACACCCTTGCGTGGTAATTCTTATTTTGATAATCTGTCACAGTAGCAGTCCACCTTCAGATTTTAGTTTCTCATTGAGATTTTAACCGGAGAATCCTTATTCTCAAGCCCTGGTTTTGAATGTGCCTAAATTATTCATATTATCTCTGGAATAAATGGAACTTCCTCATCTGATTATCTTACATTTTATTCGGGCATACCAGCAGAATAATAGTTACCACTGTTTCTCTTCTTTCTGTTAGTTTTGCTATTTCATTGATCTTGGTAATCCCACTTTCAATGAAATATGAAATCAAAAAGTTCAAACATGCTAGTCTAGAATGTTGAGCTAATGTTATACTTGTATCTGTTTTAACATTTTTTGCCTTTTCTGGAGTAAGATTCTTTCAATTCTCCAAATGAAATATACTTCTCAAGACTGTTTTTTGCCCATTTCCTAGCAGATGCATGTATAGTCAATAAAGAAATAAGCTCCATTTTGAAATTTAATTGGAGGATAATACTTAAATTATATTGTGCTTGATATTTCCAGGGTGCATTTGTTTGGAGTTGCAAAGCATTAGTTTCAGAGGTAAAGCATGTCTGTTCAGTACCAAGAGATCTTTATAATGAATTTCTTTAAGAAAAAATCTTGCTGCCTGTGACCACTAGAGCTATTTAACATATACAGGAATGCCATTATAAGCAGCGAGTTTAAACATATCAACAAAGATTATTCTTCTTTTCTGTACAAGTTGTTTTACTATTAGATTTGCACAATTGTTATGAACAGAGGTTTTTCTACGATCATCATAATGCTGAACTATATACTCTTGCCATTTCACTTGATATAAATTATTGGCTTTGTAGATCAAGGCATCACAAAAAGAATTTGAGCAGATTCTCAATGAACAGAGGTCGGATCCCAATCTCTCTTATATTGTTGTTTTCTTTTCTGAAGCATAATTGTAGAGCGTCTCGTGATTCTTGCATGATTGTATTGTCGAAAATGCAAAAATCAGATTCAAGCTGATAATTTACAAAATACACATAATTATGATCTCTACATTTTGTTAATCTATATTAACCAAGTCTATTTACTACCAATATTTGACCAATTTTTATTGTAGACAAGCTAAATTAAACCCATATTATGTTTTTGAATGGCAGGCCGACTTCTGTGCAGGGGAAACTGCTGCAGCATAATCTGGACACAGAAGTGGTTCTGGCACTAAAAGATCTCAAGAGAAAACTATCTGAAAATGGAGGCACTTGAGTTCTCCTGCGCTTTCTGCTGCAGCATTTTGTTAATTACTGCCGGACAAAAGAAAAAGACGAACTTGGATCAACCCATGCATAAAGAGAAACACGCGGGATAGGTGATTAAACCAATTATCCGCTTTTTTCTTTGGTTCGCTAATTGTACAATTGTGTTTGAAAGTAAATTGTCAACTTGAAGTTGGGGAGATTTGCATGTAAAATGGATGGGTCTATCGGATATGAATTTCAATCATTTGATGTAATTTAGAGCATGGATCTGTGTCTTCCATTCATGTGGGACTTTCAGATGAATCAGATGGTTCAGAGTTTGCCTGAGGGAAAAACCCTTGGGTTCATTTAGTTTCGGATTAAGATCAAGATCAGTTTATTTGAGAATTATATTTTTTTTTCTTATAAAATTAATATTACTTATTTTACATTATTATTATTATTATTAAATTATTATAAAAAATTAAATAATTTTTCTAATTTTAATAAAAAAAATTAGTTTATAAAAATAATTTATTAATTTTAATTGTGATTCTGATTTGCCTTAATTTGTGTACCCTAGGTTAAGCAATGGGTTGGATTTGGTTGGGCTCGGGCTTATCTAAACCCTAGCCCAGCCTGAATCCTGCTCGTTAGCTTTTCTTTTTCGCTACTCCTCTGTTTGGTCATCATCGAGTTGTTTCTCAGGTATTTTTGCCATCCACAGCGACTAAAAAGATTTTACGAATGTGATTCTGCCACACGTGGCATTCACCGGAAGGACCAGGTCAAAGTTGAGGTCGACGCTGTCCGGTGAATCCCTGGCCCACGCCTGGTCCGGTCTGACCGGTTTAATCTGTGCATTAAAAGCGGGCGGCGAAGGCGCCAAATGAACCGCCCGTGATAACTGCCTCCGACCGCAATTCCGGCCATCCAAATCTATTAGTTTCTTTTGCTCCCAAAAATATAAAATTTAAAAAAAAAATTAAATAAAAAAAATTAAATTCAGCTGCTGATCTCACCGCAGAGCGATTCAATGCCATCCAATCATTGCTTCTCTTCCAAACCTCCCACGCCTCATCATTTCACTATAAAAAAAACATATCTTTCAATAAATCTTTATTTTATCAATATTTTTTTAATTAAGACAACAATTTTATTAATTAAATGAATAATTTCTCAAGCATTTTATTATCTTCACAAAATTAGAGAACCCTCACAAGCATATAATCTCTTAGAAATAATAAATAATAATTTCAGACAAGGGTTTGACCGAATTTATGGCGAAGAGTTGCGTGGCGTGTTCTTCCGTCGGATCGGATCTGTCCAAGCAGGTCGGCCGCACGAACCCGAATGCGGACACCCGACGCTTCTGAGTCCGACAAGGGTCCAAATCCGAACCCGTTTTGAACCCTGAATTGCGCACCCGAGTTAGGCAAAGAAATTATTTTTATTTTATTATAAATTTATAAAAAAATTTACTTAATTTGTTATTATTAGTAAAATTTAAAATATAATATAAGACGTTATATTTAGAAAAATGTTATTCACGTATACCTCTCATTTAAGTATCTGTCGTAAAAAGAGAATAGTATGTAAACTGATTCTTTTAGGGTTTATGTGCAACTCGCAAGAGAGGTCAAACTGACAAAGAATGCCATACGATGGATGAATGGATAGATACAGAACAACAAGAAATGAGGAGCTGGCGACCGCCAAAACGGTGGTGTCCACGAGCGGCTACGTCCGACAGGCCCATGTCTCCCCATCAACGAAGCCCCACCGCACAGCATGAGCCCAAGCGAGGTCCCCAACCTTTTTTTTTTTTTTTCTTTTAATTTTTAATTTTGAGTTTTTCTTTGTTAGATAAGAACTCTATGAAATCTTTCCATTTGTCCGAGAATGGTAAGACATTAGTAGGAATCACAGCATTGGAGAGATTGCATCCAATAAAGATTTGTATTGTCGTCTTCCATGGCGGCAAAAATGGGTCCATGGCCATAAGACTCCATGGAAGACATTGGAAAGTCTTCGTGACTCGTGAGACGTATAAAGTCAACCGTGTAAAAAAATGTTAGTTGACTTCAGAGTCAATTCATTCGGAGAAGCATCTATTTGTTCTGTGACAAAACTTCGCATTTGAAAGTAAAAATTAATTTTCCAACGTAAAAATTAGTTACATAATTGTTGCGAAGTTTCAAATGATAGAAGCCAAGGAGCTCTTTGATTAATTAATTAATTTATTTTTTTCATCGTATTATAATAATTTTAAAAATATTTTGCAGTACATTTTAAAGAGAGATCGAGTGCATTCAGGATAACCTAACAATGCATGCTAATTGGATTTGGTTGATATATATATATATATATGCCGTGATGCAACTCTGGTAAAGAACCAACGCCAATTGGTGGAGTTTAAGCAGTAGAAGAATTCTTATGGAGATTTGAAACAACTACTCGATCAAATTGACATGACGTTTGTCTCCATACGTCGTCGAATATGAAAATAGCCCCCCAAAAAGAAAACCTTGACATTTCATGTCAAGAATGGTCTGGATTGTAGAATTGCGTGGACTTGGTCAAGGGTTTTAAAAATTTTAATGCCAAAGCTTCCGGATGACTCCATTCCAGCGCCATCTTCTCATGTGGAATTTCTCCTGCTCTTGTCTCAAATTAGGGTAAGTCCTTGTCATTAAAAATTTCCTCAGAGATTTCATGTTTCCATCCAATAGTAAGGTTGTGGAGGGACCTCTGTAGAATTTCCCAAGCTTCTTCTGATTTCTACAAGCAATGCAAACAAAACCCTAAAAATGAATTAGGTCAAACATGGGATTGGATTTGAGATTCTTGTCTTCATCATCACCCTCTTCCTTTTCCCATGAAATACAAGGTTTGGACACTCAAAAGTTGAGGTTGCCTTTATTCATCTAGGGCCAAATAAATTAAGAAAGGTAACTATTTTATAAGTCTTAATCTTTCAGGCAAAGTTAGCATAGACCTTGAATAGAAATTTATATCACAAAGACTTGAATTTCAGAACTGATCTCCTTCTGATAATAGTGTCCCTCCGATTACGCTAATAATAGTTCGACTCTTTCGATACTTATCCATATGCATGATCAATATAAATCCTAGGTTTGCTACTTTTCCTATCAAGCAACAAGTGGACTACTAGAAAGATGAGTGAAAGGCATCAATTGTCAGTTTGGCAATAAATCCTGTTCCAAGATTAGCTCTGAGGCAATTGGGTAGAAACCCTTGTAGCGCATGTTTTTGGCCTCTTCATTAAAGAAACAAAGAGGTGGGGTTATCATTAAATGAATAGAGGTGGCGATGGTGGAAAATGAGAGCCAAGCATTGAGAGGGAAAGTGTTTGGTGGGTGCATTGATCCAAAGAACACAACTTGTCTCTTGGCCCATTCAATGCAAAAAGCTTCTCTTGAAGTAGATTGTGAAAATATTGCCTGCAGTGTCAGTCTCAAAGAAGAAACAGAAGAAGAAGAGAGAGAAAGAGATCTCAGGAAGATATGAAGTGGCAAGAGAGACCAAACACAAGTTTGTCACGGGTTTCATTTGACTCAACAGGTCCAACAGTAATTGACTATTTGGAATCTTCACTTCCAGCCCCTCCCCCAACGATTCCTGTACTTCCTTGAGTCAAGTTCGTAAAAACATTTGCATATTCATTTGCAATTTTGTAAAATGAAAAGAGTAATTATATGATCTCTAGTTATAATTATCTAACTTTGGTTTAGTCACTGTAAAGTGTAAACACACATGTATCGTGTCTACAATGTTCATGCACAGCTCCTTAAATTTCATCGGTTCCTAGAGAATACTAATTAGGGTTAATATTTTTTATCGTGCACATTTCCCATTTTTTCGTGGGCTTTTCCTCGACAGAATCCTCAATATCTCAGACTTAAATTCATTCTAGGAATAAATAGGAGGGAATTATTTGGAATGAAACAAACAGATTCAGATAGATTCTGGTATTCTAATACACTGTATGACAATATTAATTCAATTATAGCTAATATTTTAAGCTTTCATTTAGCTAATCCTTAGTTAATAAAAGATAATACGAACAGAAAATGATAAAAATGGATTTTATGACATTCTAGTACAACTGTATTGTGATTGTACGTCTATATTCACTTCATATAACTAGCCTTTGTTGAGTAGTTTTAATCCAATATTCCAAGTATTTAAGAACAATTAAAACCGAATTCACCATTTAGCTTTTGTAGAGAGAATCACCATACATTACATTTCTAAATTTTCAATATATATATAAATAATATATATATATATATATATATATATATATAATATATATATATATATATAATGAATCCATGCACAATTTTGCATGAGAAAATATACATCTTGTGATTGTATATAAGCATCCAAAGACGCATGATGGAGCTTTAAAGATGGATCCGGAGCAGTTAAATTCTAGAACTGACTGAAAAGTTTTCAGTAGAAACTTCAGAGTTAATGAACAGAAAAGGAGAAGCAAGAAAAAACAGGTAGCAGAGTTGACGAAAAGAGAGCAAAGATCTGCAGATAAATCAGATTGAAAGGTAGAAACCTGAGGTGATGAGACCTCCAATCACCGCTACGAGGCTGCCTCCAAGCTGTCCTCTTCCTGAGAGGTCCCTTTCTCCCCTTTAACTCCTCAACGAAGCCCCATCTTCGTGTAGGCCCTCTCTAAACGCCAATTAAGAAATCGTGATCAAATTGTCAAGAGAGCAATTAGCAGTAACAGCGTTACTATGTTAATGTAAAACACTGTACTTGCAATCGGATTAAAGATTGACATCAATCTTTTTCTTCGTATTAAAATTTTTAACCACTTCTTCTCTTATCTTCTCCACAACTTGGATCAGTCCTAGCTAACAGGTACAGCCCACTTGCTTGCTAGCTATATAAAAGGGGGAGTTTATGGCCTAGAGGAGGTGATGATACTTGAGAGCACCAGCTTATGGGGATCTAGCCCGCGATGAGCAGAGAAGACGGCAAGGATGGGCACGAGAACGACCTCGTGATGCCCGGGTTTCGATTCCATCCCACCGAGGAAGAGCTCATCGAGTTCTATCTCCGGCGGAAGGTCGAGGGCAAGCGCTTTAACGTAGAGCTCATCACCTTCCTTGATCTCTACCGCTATGACCCTTGGGAGCTTCCTGGTATCAACTTCTCTCCTCCCTTCAAACCCTTACCTGTAGCATGCACATATCTTGCGAAGGGTTTGAGCAAATCTTGCTGAATTCTGCTTGTTTGCAGCATTGGCGGCAATTGGAGAGAAGGAATGGTACTTCTATGTGCCAAGGGACAGGAAATACAGGAATGGCGATAGGCCTAACCGGGTGACGACTTCTGGCTACTGGAAGGCCACTGGAGCCGATAGGATGATACGAGCGGAGAATTCAAGGCCGATTGGGCTCAAGAAGACGCTTGTTTTCTACTCCGGGAAGGCCCCGAAGGGCATCAGAACTAGTTGGATCATGAATGAGTATAGGTTGCCACAGAGCGATACCGATCGGCATCAAAAGGTTATTCACCTTAATTCTTCTTATTCTTCTTCTTCTTCTGCTTCTTTTTATGTTGTGAATCTGAAGCTGGCTTTTTACACTGATAATTTTAGAAAAGATGTGCAATCATTGAGGATTTAAGGTTCTTAACCTTGCTTTTAGGTTTTTTGTTCTTTGTCTTGTTTTGTTTATCGTTCGATTGATTTGATTTTCAGAAGGTTTTCAGGATTTCTGCATTAGGGTTTGCTTCTTGGCTTCTGGTGATTTTTGTACTCCGTAATCCAAGAAACAGGTATCTAGGTCTCATTTGCCCAATTTTACTTAGGGTTTACTGTTCATATAAATCTCACAAAAATCATTTGATGTTTTCTCTTTTTTCTTGCAATCTTTGTCATCAGTTCATTCATGTATGAATTAGGGTTTTCATCCTACAGAGATCTAAACTTCATATGAAATTTAAGATCTGCTTCCTGGTTTTTCCAATTTGTTTCTTCTTCGTCTGCTCTTCAATCATATCTTCACATGAAGAAGGTGAGAAAACCTAATAAACTTCCCTTCACCGTTTCTTAGTTCCCCTTTCTTCTTCTTCATCTAGCTACTATTTTATTTTCTTTCGATATACGCATCTCATGCGGTTTCTTCCTTCCCCAAAAAATCTTTAAGCTCTTGTATATTAGGGTTTGCTTTGCTCGAATCATTAGTTAGGCATTTCCTTTTGTTTTCTTCCTTTGTTTTATATCTACAGTAAAGCTTTCTTTTATGAAGTGTTTTTTTTTCCGTTGTATTAGGTTTTCCTTTTCGCAACCTATTACTTTCAGCAAAAATCCAAACATGCAAGCTTTGAGTGTTCTCCATAACATGATTCTCCGAAGTTTGTTCTTTCTTCAAACTCTTCTCAGTTTTCAAATGTTATACTTCTACTTGCTTGTATATGTGAAATTTAGTAGAAAGAATTCATACTCAGTCTGCATTTTCATCAGGCCGAGATCTCTCTCTGCCGTGTCTACAAACGGGCAGGCCTCGAAGACCACCATCCCACCTGCGCGCTATCCTCCAAGCCATCCAACTCGAAGAACAAGAACAACATCAGCTATCAACCAGAATCAAGCTTCACAGTGATAGGAGGCGACTCTTCCTCGTCCGACATTGACAAGATGCA
Organism: Trichopus zeylanicus subsp. travancoricus; assembly: GCA_005019695.1. Taxonomy (NCBI): domain Eukaryota; kingdom Viridiplantae; phylum Streptophyta; class Magnoliopsida; order Dioscoreales; family Dioscoreaceae; genus Trichopus; species Trichopus zeylanicus. Next base: position 179,616 of record RXID01020764.1, on the reverse strand, counting down.
CGATAAATCCCCCCAAATGTCGCAAATTTGCGACACAACTACTTGCATAGCTCCACAATTCTTTGCTACACCAATGGAGAACCATACCAAGAATGAAATTCCACTGCCTTCAAATCATTCTCTCCTGGCTTACACCTCTCCTATGGCCACTAGTGCCTCCATTGATGAGCTTAACAAGCTTATATCGTACCAGAACCAAAGCTATACGCAGCAGCCTAGCAATTTGCTCCCTTTGCCATTGCAAGCACAGGTGCTTCCCTTCAACTCCATGCCGAACACAATGCAAGCCATCTCAGACAAGCTTTGGGAGTGGAATCTCCTCCCCGAAGCCAGCCGAGACTACACTGGTTTCGATTGATTGTAATGATGATCACACTCTTTGTAAGATTAATGTTTTCCTCTTCACTTTGATGCTTATGTAAAACTTTCATGCTAAGCTAATATTGCTGACAATATACTGTTGGCCAGCTAGATATGTAGCTCCATGAAGTTGCAACCATTTCTCTAGATAGTATTGAAGTGCTATATTTTTTTAAGTCTATTATGATAAATACTGTGTTATTGCTATATATATATAATCACACAACAAGGATAAAGGAAATTGGATTCTAAAGGAGAGATATGGGATTCGACTCTGTAATGTAAAACATCATGATTCTGGTTAATTTCTGATTGAAATGTTAATTGTCTAAACCCCATTTCGTAAAAAAGAAAAGAAGCAAAAGAATCTTATTTTTGGATGTTCTCGTCTCTGTGTTTCACATGAAATAATGGAGCCACGATTGCTAGAAGACCTGCAGAGGAAGCTGCCTGAAGAGCTGGAGAAGAGATATCAGAAGCATTATAGCATTCGCTTGCATGTGATTTCAGTATTGTCTTTTTGCTTTCATGCTAGGGCTGAAATCAAACAAAGGTCAAAATCCTATTTGTCTGTCTCCTTGTACTGATTTGAAGACTCCACTGGATTTGGAGCCAGATGATCTGGAATTTATCCATTATCTTGCACCTTTACCTTTTATATGAAGATAATATGAGATCAATGTTGTTCTTACCATTCAGAATAGATATTATTTCTCCTAGATCATTTGTCGTAAACCCTTTATCAGTTGGCCACTATCCAACTCCTATTGGATTTGTCATTACAATTTGTGATCATTATCTGTAATCTATTCAATCAATAATTGTCGTTTGACCAAGATTAGCTAACTATTCTTGTAGAATAAGAGGATTTTTAAAGATAAAAACAAAAATAAAATGAAGGCTAGGATGGTGTAGCACTTTAGGGTTATACAGGTCCAGGAGGACCAGGCTGTTTATCAAGCTCCTAAGCATGCCAAAACTGTGTACCAAAAGGGTTGGCATGAGCTGGCTGGCCCCCAGTGTAGAAATCATGCTATGCAAAGTCAAGTACCCTTCCTGACATATTTCAGGAGAAGTCTCTCTTTATGTCAGCCGGAAAATTTAATATGAAAAAACATCAGGAAAATCTGAAGCTTGGAGAGCATTGCAAAGCTTCCAAGCATCGGCTTCGCGAATCTGCAAAGTGAACAAGTTCAAAATTTAGTTAACAGAACGCAAAAGTAAACCAGCGTCTTCAGAATGAAAAAGCTTGATTGCAGAACGTAAAGGGTGAACTAGTTATGCATACCTGGTTCAGGAATACCATTTGCGAGCATTCTGAAACATCCGCAGGCACGGGCTTGGTCATTTCTTTTCAGCATCCCATCCTTTTGGATACCGCGGAAATTGCCACATCATGAAGCAACGCTCAGGATGCGGCATCATGGCGAGGTGCCTCCCATCAGCAGAACAAAGGGCTGCAATTCCCAGTGGAGAACCATTTGGATTGAAAGGATAAACTTCAGTTTCACTGCCAGCATCATAGTACCCCAACGGTGCAAGACTTGACTTTAAAATGTGATCTAGGACACCATCATCAGGGAAGTATGCCTTCCCCTCGCCATGTGCAGACCAAATACCGAATGTACTTACTTCCCTGCATGCCTTTGAACATAATTGCTGGAGAATCCCCTATTTTGACACTTGCGAAGCGACACTCAAAACGACTAGACTCATTGTGACTGAACCTTTGCTGCGATACATCTCCACTGGCACCAAGTACGAGCCCCAGGCACCCATCCGAGGAGAGCCATGAGTTGACACCCATTGCAAACACCAAGACTGAAAGTATCAGGCTGGTTATAAAAATCCTGAAACTGTTGCAATAGAGGCTTGTTGAACCTTGTGGTTGCTGACCAACCTTCGCAGTCAAGAACATCAGCATAGCTCAAGCCTCCAACAAATGCAATCCCGTGAAATTCTTTCAAAGAAACATGACCCTTCAAAAGATCACACATGGTGATGTCCCAGGGTTCAAATCCTGCGGCATAAAAAGCTGCTGACATCTCCCTATCCCCATTGCTCCCCTCCTCTCGAATGATAGCTACTTTCGGTTTCAAAAATGCAGACATGAAATTTTCTTCTGTAAACTTCGGAGTAAAGGATAGTGTCCATGAAGGTGCTCGCCTGCTCTTTAATCCTTCTTTCTCAAGCTTCACACAAGACGACAGACTCTGAAGCCCCTCAAGCTGAAAACTAGTGTCTTCCCACATGTTCCTAAGACATGGCATTTCCTCCCTTAGTCGTGATGTGCCATCAACCGACAAGTCTATGACTGGCTCAGCAGTGACCTTTCTTCTGATCTCAGCAGAAACACCAGTTGCATCAAGAACCCAATCAACGTTCCGGGTGCTAACCTCAAGGATAAGGCCTAGCTCTTCAGCAAACAAGGAGATTTTTGCCACTTGAGGGCGACTGTAGCTCAAAACCACAATTCCCAGCAAATGCCATTTCAAGTACAGCAACTATAAGGCCACCATCACGGATATCATGCCCAGCAGAAATTACTTGATGGCTAAGCAAACCCTAAACAGTCTCAAATACCCTCTTCAGATAAGGCACATCATCGAGGTCAGGGCACTGGTCACCAATTTGGTTAAATGCTTGTGCAAGAGCAGAGCCACCCAAACGGCGTTTTCCTTTTGCTATATCGATATGCAGCAGAACACCATCATTCCCCAGCTTCAAGTCTGGAGTCACCGTTAATGTTATATCTGGGCAGGTAACATAGGCACTGATCACAAGATTTCCAGAAGCCTTGACAACCTCACCAGAAAAACGAGCGGTCATTGAAAGGCTGTCCTTTCCACCATCTATAGCAATACCCAGTTCTATCATGGACTCAACAAGAGCCACAGCAACATCATACATAGCTGCACCTTCACCATCAAGCTTCGCAGCATACATCCAGTTGCCACTTGCCTTTAACATCAGCAAGAGACGTAACCTTTGCCTACACTAGATTAGTCAGAGCTTCTCCAACAGCCAATCTAGCCATTGCTTTTGGGGTCCAATATACCGTTGATCGGCTGCTCCCCTATTGCACAAGCACCTCCTGTCAGATCTGTTTTTGTCTGAGCAATCACAGCCACATCTGACAGCGGAATTTGGAGTGGCCCAACGGTCTGCTGTTGTACCACAAAACCTGTAACACACCTATCAACTTTTGTAGTCAAGAAACGTTTTGAACAAATTGAAGCCTCAAAACCCTCTTTAGAGAGTCCATCAGTCTGACTTTTGAGGCAATATCAAGTGGCTTGGTTGGTTGAGGCATCTGTATGAATTCAAAGCATTTCTCAGGCATGTCTCCAAGTACCTTTTCAAGCTCAAGATCCTCTACAGAAGGAGGAAGAGGGAGTCCACTTGACTGACAATGCTCGGTTGCTAGACAGTCTAGCAACCGAGCATTGTCAGTCAAGTGGACTCCCTCTATCTAGCAAGATGACTTCCACTGCCACTGATAGTACCTATAACTGCAGCAGAAACATGTTCCCTTTCACAAATGGATTGCAACAACCTCCAACTTTCAGGCTTGACTAATGAGGCATCCTGTTCCTGGTGCTCAGCACCCCATATTTCTAACACATAGTGTGATCACCGACCACTATGGAACGAATATTGATTTCTGATCCTTCAGGATATATTATCTCTTTGGCAACATTACAATTCAATCCAGCCCCTTGATCATGTATGCTCACAAATGGGTTATCTTCCCCCATCTCAGAACAAGCACGCACAACACGGTACAGCTTCTGTGCCATCTCAGCACCAACCTGCTGCACAGCATTAAAATCCAATTCTGCATCATTCTGCCAACTGACCCATGCTGGAAGCAGCACCACCTCCCATCCCAATCCGGTACACTGGACCTCCTATCTTCACAATTAGCATCCCCACTTCTGTCTCTCCTTCTGTTATATGTTTGTGATCAATCTGCCTAATTCCTCCACTGAACATTATTGGTTTTAACCATTCACGTCACTCTCCATTTGAAAGCCTTGATCCAAATGACCTTGCAAACCCTTGAATCAGTGGTTCTCCAAATTTGTTCCCATAATCAGATGCTCCATTGCTAGCCTGAACTAATATTTGCAATTGAGGAGCTAAGTTTGATGGATATGCAAATGATGAGTCTTCCCATGGAGCATATGATCCTTCGAGGCGAAGGTTACCAACACGGTAACCAGCAGTGGAAGAAACAACAAAGGACCCTCTTCCTGTTGCATGTGTCCCTAATGTGGCCACCAGCACCAGTCTGTGCACCTGGGAAAATAGCTACAGCACATGGGAAATTGTGTGTTTCTGCGGTAAATAGGACATCGGGATCACGAGGAACCAGGTGATGATGGGGACAGTGAATTCACACAGGACCCCATGATTGCACTTGAATTATCCTTAAATCCAATGGCAGAATTGTTTGGATTTGCCTTCAGGGTGCTCTTCACAATTTGCATTAATGTCCAGCTCATAGGCCTCCCATCAATAACAAGTTTCGCATTGAAAAACCAATGCCTGCTATGTTCACTGTTTGATTGTGCAATATTAAAGAGCTCAACATTTGTAGAGCTTCGTTTAATATCATCTCTAAAAAGCTAGGTGTAGTACTGAATGTCCTGCTCATCAGATGCGAGACCCATCTTCAAATTTATCTCTTCCAGTGCCTCCCTTCCTCTCTCAACGATAGGAACCGGGATCACAGACTCTGGAGATGCATTCAACCGAAAAGAAGTGAGCTTCGAGGGATAGACACACTCTGTCATTCTATCATGAACATTAGCTTTGAACTCGTCGATCTGCCTCTCGTCCAGCAGCCCACTGCCAGCCTTGAGATATAGAAGATACCTTCTCGATCTCTCCATCGAGGAAACTTCTGTTAGGCCACAAGCATGACAAATCGACACATCATTGGCTGACCATGCGGTGGTGAAGGACATGCGAGGTCCAACCTCAATCAGTACTACAGTTTGCCCACTTTGATCCACCTCTCTGTCAAAAAAGCTCTCCACTTGCAAATCCTGATGCTGATCTGTTTCCTGGAGTAGCCATTTTAGCACTCCAACTTTCTTCTCGGGCAGAGATGCATTCAGTCCAATGTTGAAACATTGCTCAGTCTTTATATCAATCACATGATCTGAAATCTTTGTCTGAACCGTCTTAAGCAACTCTGCAGCTGCATTATCTCCAAGCAAAGGGTAGCGAAAGAAATTTATGATCTCAAGTGGCTGTCCCAATGCACCCGGCACCTCTGCCACTGGGCTGTCCAATCATTTCGAAACTTCAGCCCTTGGATTCATTGAAAGCGTAGAGAACCTTGATATGACTCTTCCATTGCTATTCATTGAATACTTTTTTTATTCCAAGAAACCTAGGTTCAATTAAAAAAATAAGTATATAACGATCCATAACAAGTCTAACAAGCTTATCATTCAAACCTGAGATTGCAACAACTCTTTCCCCACAGCTTCTCCAATTGACGCCACTAAAATACTGCAAGAATAACATTGGACAAATTGAGAAAGAACTTGACATTCAAGATCATAGGAAAAGCTTTAGTATCAAACACGCTATTTTTCAACCATTAGACACTAAATAGCAGAACAATCCTATCAGTATGATAAATTGAAATATTGAAACACAACAAGAGAAAGACCAAAACAAAATTATTCTGATCAAACGTCAGAAAAAAGAAAATAGTCGATTGGATTTGAAGGTTTTAAGTCATAACAAGTTTTGATCAAAGGTTAAATTTTTGGAGTCAATAAAAGATCACTGTTCTTTCTCAAGAAAGGTAGAATTACAAGAAAGAAAAGAAAAACGAACTGCACTCCGGGAAGAAATTTCCGCATCATTTCACATGGGCGTTGCGATTCAAATGGTCTCAACCAACCAGTTTTGACAAAACCACTAAACTTTCTAGTGGATAACTGGTCACAGATGTCACTGAAATCATTGCGAAAACTTTGTCATCAAAAACCTTAAGAAAAAATATAGAAAAATAGCATATAAACTGGCCGCGATAAAGCTTCAGCATCAAAGAAAGCAACTTTATTCAACTCATCACTCCATTGTACCTTCAAAGAAAATGAGAAAAAGATAGGAATTTTCACGAAGAACTCAGTCAGAGGACATCAGTGAACGAGTTCCATCACCTGATGGAGCTCGGTGGTGGCTGTTTGGCGGTGGTGGCGGCCGGAGCCGGAGTCTGCTTTGCGTTGAGAGAGAATTCAGCGTACTGAGGCGTCTCTTCTCTCCGTTCATTTTCATGGGAGTCCGTGAAGGCTGAAAGGGGACCGATCCTGGCCCGTAGTGAATAATTTCAGGCCCCGAATCGACCGGAGCCCGGATTTTCTGCCTTTTTTGTCGCACTAAAGTTTTTATGCATATTCCCCCTAAAAATTTTAGATATTGTACCTCTGTGATCATGATTTCTGAATTATCCCCTTAAAAGCTTTATATTTGCATCTCTCTCTCTATAGCTTTCGTTTCAAATTTTTCTCTGTTCTTTCTGGAATTTTGGAGTTAAAATTTACAAATGCTGCAGCCTATGAAGAAGAGTAAAGCACTGAAGTTTCATGTAAAATAATTAAGAAAATGGAAGAGAAAATTAGAAAATATATGTAAGAAAATAGTAGATATGCCATTTTTTAATCCAAGAATAATAAAAGAAATTACAGGTATGAATGTGTAATTCTCGAAATTTAGTGGGCAGGTATATAAAAAAACCTTTTTTTTTTTATTCTACAAAATTCTTCCTCAATTTATTTTTTGCAGGCCATTTTGTTTACACTTTATTGTTAATATAGTCTAAAATAAAATTAATTTCAATTTGTAGGGACCATCCACAAGATTCACGCGCTAGTGCACCAACATTTTTAGCATTTTACAATTTATTTTTGGAATTAAATTTCCAAAACAATTCAAGTACATGGATCCATTTGGTCTGTCCGTGAATCATTATTAACATGATAATGAGATTTAATTATTTGCTTGGGAAGAAACATGAACGTCGCTCAGGGCTGTCAACGGGCCAAGCTGGCCCATGACCCGGCGCAAAAGTTCCCAAACTGTGGCTAACTACATTTAAGTCCCTTATATTTTCATAATCCTTACGACACATGCACGTACAAACTTGCACGTTTTTCTTAAAAAATAACATAAATTTGATTAATTATTTTTTTATAGACTATGAATTATTAATATATTTAAAAATTAGTAATCCAAAAAGTTTAATTATGAAAATTTATGTATTTTTATGAATAATTTTTACATGCATTACACATGTAGCTTGTATTTTCATTATGGTAAGTATAGATGGATAAATTATTTATTACTATAAAGGATTTACTAGAAATAATTCTCTAAATTCTTTTAAAATTACATATAACTCCTCCACTTCCATATTTACATAATTTACACTTGAAAGTTTCTAAAATCCTAAACGATGGCTGTAAGGGTTCACATTGATGGAATTTTCTTTTCACATATCTCTCTTTCCTTTTTCAAAAAAGTTTACATGACTAATTTATCTTAATTAGAGATTATTAAAAGGATTTGTTGAATATACCTAATAAGAGAGATTTTTTATAAGAATTATTGAAATATAGGGAGTTATATGTAATTATTTAGATTGGGGGGAGCTGTATTTAATTTTGGAAAAAATTAGGAAGCTAGTTGTAATAAATTATACTATATTTTTCAAATACCAAATTAATCATTAATCAACGTATCAATATATATTATTAATTTAAAAGAATTTTGTTAAGGAAAATATGACAAATAAAATTTGTGATTTTATCATTAATATAGATATATAAAGTCATCATATTTTACTAAAAATTTATCTCATGTATCCACCGTCCATTTCGCTCCGGGATGAGCATCCCACCCTCAAAACACGAATAGCTAGGATTGGACTAGGGTTGACTTTTTCTTCTTCTCCATTTCCTCCTCCCACGTCCTCATACAACTTCTTTAAATTGACCCATATCAAATCCCTTTCTGTTCTTTTTCTTCTTTTCTTTGTCCACCTTCTTTCTTCCTCTTTCTTCTTCCATTTCATTGGAAGAAAATGAGAGGAGGGGAGGAGGGCTTGAAGCTGGAGCACACGCCGACGTGGATTGTCGCCGGCGTCTGCTCCGTCATCATCTTCATCTCTCTCGTCGTCGAGCGCCTCCTCCATTTCCTCGGCAAGGTATACGTACCTCTTCTTCTTCTTCTTCTTCTTTCTTATATTGATAACCATGCACCTCAGGTGCTGAAGAAGAAGAATCAGAAGCCTCTCTTCCAGGCCCTGCAGAAAGTTAAGGAAGGTCAGCCTCTTCTTTTCTCACTTTATTGATTTTTCTTCAATAAAAATCAATAAAATCTATATGTGTGCTCTCGCTGCAGAATTGATGCTGCTGGGCTTCATCTCTCTGCTGCTAACTGTCTTCCAAGGATTGATCCAAGGGATCTGCATCCCTGAGGAATGGACACTTAACATGCTTCCCTGCAACATTCACTCAGAAGATGAACGCTTCTTCAAGACCGCGGATTTCCAATCACGTTTCTCCTCTGGCGGTGCCCGGCGACTCCTCTCCGGCGGCCAAGATGGTTCAGGCTTTTGCTGGATAAATGTGACATTTTTTTTTATAGAAGAGGACTTAAGAGTTAGTTAATGTGTTTAATTAGTGCTGATTGTGTTATTGTGTGTTAATTTGAAGGGGGGAGTGCCACTGTTGTCATTGGAAGCATTGCATCAGTTGCATGTGTTCATCTTTGTTCTTGGTGTTACTCATGTGGCCTTCAGTGTTCTCACCATGGTTTTGGGTGGAGCAAAGGTATTTTTATCTCTGTGAGACCCTTTAATTCAAAGAAAATAATATGATAGCCCCTTTTTCAAGTTTTTAAAATATGTTAATAGTATTTTATTTTTTTAATGTATGTTGGTAATTTTGGGTAAATCTCAACCTTGAATAAAAATGAGATATAGGTCATGACTGCAAGTTAAAGATTATATAATCTTGTCTTAATAGCAAATCAGTGGCTGAAGTTCAGATTAGACAGATTAAGATTTTATTGAATTATAAAAAAAATAAGATTTGTCCAAAACTAAGGATTGAAAAGTGAAATTTTAAATTGGAGGGACTAAAAGGCTAACATTCAGTTGTGATGTTATTATTATTATTATTATTTATTTTTCAGATAAGGCAGTGGAAACATTGGGAGGATGAAATCCAGGGGAATTTCTCACAGACAAGTAAACCTCTAAACCCTAATTTGCTAAATGATATTGTTATTACAATATTAATCCTTGTTAATCATTTGGTTAACTGAGAAAAAAAAAATGATATTTTGCAGCTGCAAAACATGTTACTCATGTGCACCAATTTGAATTTATCCGTGACCATGTCAAGGGCATGGGCACAAAGTCAGTCATCCTTGGTTGGCTGGTGAGTCATTTGCTTATATTTTTGGTTTCGGTTTCGGGCTCGGAAAGTCACGGTTGATCGACAAGGGATGAAAATCTAAATGGCAATTAACATTGTTAAATGATAAGATTATAAGGGATTTTGGGTTAAGATTAGTGGGAACCGAAACGTTTTAGTTGAAACATGATTAACAGGTGAGTTGTTAGTTTGGTGACATAATTATGATTTATGGCTATGATTAACACTTTTTATATATTTTTTTTATTAGCATGCTTTCATGAAGCAATTCGCTGGATCTGTGACACAGTCAGAGTACATCACAATGAGGATTGGTTTCATCACGGTAAGCGGTTCAATTTCATACATTCATCTCACTTTATTTCAAAAAAAAAAAAAATTTACGAAAATTTTTTAAATTCATTGAATATGAAGGTGGTATGTTAATATTCTTATTTTATTTTTGGTATTTAATTTGTCAAACTACCATAATTTAAATGGGTAAAAATGTCTCAATTAACTCTTTTTTAAGTGAAAAAAATTAGGGAATCATATATAAATGTATTTAAACGTAATTAAGCATACTTTCAGAGGGGATATATGTAAAAAAGAAAAGTTATTTCAACAATAAAATATTTGTTCTGAAGACACACTGCAGGGGGAACCCTAAACTTGATTTCTACAAGTACATGACGAGAGCCCTTGAAGCTGACTTCAAGAAGGTTGTCGGCATAAGGTAATATTTTCTTTTCTTTTCCTTTTTTTTTTTTTGGGTAAATTTAACTTTGAAGATTTCAAATCAATTTTTGATTCTCTTCTCAGTTGGTATCTTTGGATTTTTGTTGTCATTTTCTTGCTGCTCAATGTGGATGGTGAGCTCAACCCACAAAACCCTTGATGATTAATGTGCTGTTATGTCATCTATGCTCATTAATTCTTAATCACAGGTTGGCATACATACTTTTGGATATCATTCATTCCATTGATTGTAAGTATTTCTATTTTCATTTACTATTAATTAAAATACATATAATCTGCAACCAAATATCCACAGCTCAGTGAATCCCAATCATTTGGTCGAGATTCACCGAGAATCAAAAAGGAGTCATCAATCCCGATCAACCATTGCCACCACCATTGATAGCTTGGCTACTGAAGCTAGCTGAAATGCCACTAAACCAAAACCAAAACCCCAATTTTGAAGATTGGTGTGTATGCAGATGCTGCTGGCTGTGGGTACAAAATTGGAGCATGTGATAACTCAATTGGCACATGAGGTTGCAGAGAAGCATCCAGCCATTGAAGGTGAATTGGTTGTCAATCCTTCAGATGAACACTTCTGGTTCGATAGGCCAAAGACCATGCTCTACACACTTCACTTCGTTCTCTTCCAGAATGCCTTTGAGATAGCCTTTTTCTTCTGGATTCTTGTAAGAAACATCCACATTTTCACATGTATCTCTTCTTTGTTCCACCAAAAATCCTTTAATAAAACTCATTATTTCGCCAGAAATACAAATAAATAATTAGGCACTAGTATTATGATAGGAAGAAGTCCCTACTACTGATAGAAAGCTACTATATCTTTTTTCTCCATGAAAAACTGTTACAGAATTATTATTATTATTTTTACATATGAGCTTCTCTTTCACAGACGACATACGGCTTTGACTCCTGCATCATGGGAGAAGTTCAATTCATCATACCAAGGCTCGTAATTGGGTAACTAGTTTATCACTCAATCTCTGTCAACTGCCAAAAATCCTCTGCTTAAATCCTGCAAGAAAGCCCTATTCATGTTATGAAACTCATAGTAAATTTTCTTAGTTTTTCTTTTTTTTGTCAGTGTGATCATTCAACTTCTCTGCAGCTACAGCACCCTACCACTGTATGCCATTGTCACCCAGGTAAGTTTCATAATGCTATAAACTTGAAAAACATCAAGGATAAAAACCAGAGAGAAATTTGAGCTGTAAGTATGATGAGAACTTAATCTGGATTCAGATGGGAAGTTCCTTCAAGAAAGCTATATTTGATGAGAGTGTACAAGAGGGGCTAGTGGGATGGGCTCAGAAGGTCAAGAACAGGAAGAGAGCAAGACCAAGTAACATAAGGGTTGAATCAAGCAACAGTTCAGAATCAGGAGAAGGATCTCCCACAACAATCCAGTTGGTGAAACTTAAAGGTCCAAAGGATTCCCAAGTGGATTAAGGAAAAGGCCAATGGAAAACTGAATCAATGATCTTGAAGGCAGAAAAATGCTAACACAAAGCTAATTCTTCTGGAGTGGAAATACTGCAGCGACTTGTGCAAGTTTTTCCCAGCTTCGAGGCATTTCATTATTATATGCAAGCTTGAGAGACAACATATATAGTATGCATGTAGGGAGATTTTTAAATACCATCCTGCAATATGGCTTTCTGGATTGGATCACCACTTGCATGCTTGCCTCTGGATTTTGGAATTCTGGTTGCACTTTCTACCCTTGTCCTTGTAGGAATTTCTAGACGAAATGGGCTTCCAACCACTCTGAGCAGCTGCTATAGCACACCGTCTCTGCTTGTTCAAGCGCTTGGCAAGAAGAGTTTGACCATCATCTGAATCACCGCCATTTTCCTGAAAAATATAAAGTTTGCTATTTATAGATATACCCTAGGTAAAAGATAGCAATAAAGTTTTAAATTTTACATCATTGAGGAAACAAAACTTTATTTGAAGAACATTCCTTATTAAATAAGACACATAGAAGAAGAGAAATCCTTTTGGGCAACAGAAACAATAGATATCAAGTTGTAAATGCAGACAAAAACAAACCTGTCCATATGTTGGCAAAGTTTCACACTCATTGTTAGCATTGTTATGGCTTGAAGTAGGATCCCCCTTCAGAACATTATCATCATAATTTGTGCTGGCTTCATGCTGTGAGAGAAACAATTAAGGAAAGTCAAAAAAGAAAGAGGTGGAAGCTGCAAGGAAATGGTTATTGCCGACACTAGTTTATAACTTGATAATACATACCTCTCTTGCATTTGAAGCTTTGGAGTCATTATATTCACTAGGTATAGAAGAGTGTTGAAGCTCAGCAACATCCTTGTTGCCATGATGTTTCAGAAAATTATCCTGCAGAATCCCAAGCTAACAAATCAATATAGACACTGAGTGAAGAATACACAGATTCCCGTGCTTCAAGATAACTATCAGTCAACAGATCCCTCGAATAAAGTTTCATGGCATGATATCCAAAGAAAACTAAATTATACAGACCATTCCTGGCCATCACTCAATTTTCACAAACCAAAGATTTGGTTAAGTTCAATAGGACTTAACATAGGCATATTAAATTTTACCCATAAAAGTGTAGTGAACTAAATCACCACCTATAATAACAATAGTAACCGATCTTCCATTTTTTTTTAAAAAAAAACAAACCTGATCTTCCATATGCAATGAATCAATATCTACAGCTAAAGGGACATCTTCATCATCAGTTTGATTTCCATCTCCATGCACTTCATCATCAGAGCGGAGACTATCATTTTGCTTATCTTCACCCTCAATGAACTGCACAATATGTAAAAGACAGAAAGTTGTTAAAGTGGAAACTTTGGTCAATAACATTCCAAAAAAGGTCATAGAAGCCTAGGAGTATGTCAAAAATAAGATTGAACATTGCACATACAACAAAACCACAAACTTCAGGAGGAACATGGATTGGAAATGTGACAAATAAGAAAAAAAATGATCATGTTGAGAGAAACTCAGGGGAACTATGATGCCTGAACAAAAGTGATGAAGATCCTATCAATAGAAAGAAAAATCATGTATTATGGATAGATATTCAGAATTGAGCTAATAGGAAGAACAAGTCACATATTTTGTTTCCTAACCTATTCCAACCCCTCACTCCAACCTGGTATCTGCTACAATTCTGCTGAATTGTACAAAAAAGGGGGAAGAAAAACACCTTGCCCTCTAACAAACTCATCCATGCTAAACATTGCGGAAACAATGGCATTCACAGAAAGTGCCAGAGTACCACATTGAAACATAAGGCAGTTCACACAAAAGACATACACAAGTTCAACGAGGGAATCATGAATTATGTTTCTATGTAGTGAATTAAGTTAGTAGAAGACAAACACACTCATAAGTCATAAGACATACCAGTGAAACCAGGTGGGGCTTATAATATCAAAAATCATGAACAACTACTGGTGCAACACTTGGTGTCAGTCAAACTATGTCAGAGAATTAATGTAAGTTCTTAGCAGTCTCATTTGGAACCAAAGATGTAAACAAAGGAACTGTATCCCATAATAAAACTGACTGCAACATCCAGATTGAATTATATAGCATTGGAGCTTAGTTAAACCCGACATGGAAATACATTACTTAATGATTACCTTCTCAATGTCATCCTGATCTTTCCGTGTAAAGCCACTTGCAGCAAGTTCCTTGTCTAAGAAACCTGCAGATTTTGATATGGAAGAGAATGTGGGTCTGCCATTTTCCAGAGAGTAAGATTCTGAACCATCAAAGTCATCCACCTCCTCTTGGTAATGTAAATTAAACCTATAAAGGAAGGAAAAAGAAATAAAAATGAAACAATAAATGTTAACAAGATATACACATGCTATAATCATCCTATGTTGTTTGTGGAAAGAATAACTGCAAAATAAATTCAGGCAGCAGGAGGATCATGTGATAGTATTTCATTTTACACAAGCATGCCCACCACATCCATACCCTGAGGAGAGAGGAAGAATGGAAAATACAAGAAGCTGATGGCATAAGGAAAGAGAAAGGCGGAACCAATTTGTTTTTCATATCAACCAAGAAAGTGCACTACTAATGTGTTCACGGCTGTTGCTTACAGACCTCTTCCTGAAAAACTTGAAAATGCATTCAACATCACGATCAAAATACCTGGATCAAGGAAATTTTAATTTAGAAATGAATGAAAAACAAGAGGATTCATAGTTTCAAACGATAGATTCTGCTACAATATCTCAATATGCAGCAATACATACATTTGTGCATTGCGATGGGACACTGACACCATTTGTGGGAAATCAATCATTGTAATCCTCTCATTATCGTCAATCTACAGAAGGAAGATTGGGCCAAGTCAGTAGTAGAAAAATCTGGCTAAAAACTGAAGTTTATACAGTCCACGAGAGAGAGAAACCAAATCAAAATAGCACCAGAATATGGCAGTTACAAAACATATACTCTCAACTGTGCAATATTAAAAGAATTGGCTTCACAGAAGTGGTAAAGTTTCAGATACAAAGTATATAGTTGACTTCCTTTTCAATCTAGAACCTGCCGTAGATATCACATTGTCAATATAGCAATAGAAAATTTTAGCTCCTCCCTATGTATTAAAAACATTATAATTCCTACTATGGAAAACAGCAACTGGTCGACCCATTGACATACATAATCCAACTATTAAATGCCATCAGCATAAAGGACATAAAATGTGATGTTAAGCAATTATAATTGCACACTGTAAACCCATGAATTTACCTGTCACACTTTTGCCAATTAGTTTTGTCCTTCATCCTGTCCGAAACCGAGATAAAGGAGGTAGCAGATATTCAATAAATAACGTCAAAAATTTTCCATCTTAGAAATATGGATTCTAAAAGAATTCCATGTAAAATAATAGCGATACAACATAATGACATGGTACTAGAGTGAATGTCATCTACGATTAGGCTCAGCATTGCAATATAAATGTGATAAAACATAGCGCAGAAAAGGGTTTGCGGGACAGGTATCATACATACCATGATGTTGAATTCATTGAAGTCACAATGAATAAGACCATGTTCAGCTAGGCAGACAACAAGACCTAAAATTGTTTCAAAAACTTCATCAGGATTTTGCAACTGCTTCACTTGTACACTGCAAAAAGTTAAAAGTAATTTATGAGCAAATAACTGTAGTTTAAATACATGGAGCTTTAATTCAATGGAGAGAAAATAGCTAGAAACCTTACAGTGGGTAACCTTGGACAAGGGACATCACTACACAATGACGGTTGCAGTCCACAGCATTTGGAACAGGAAACCCATGCTCAACTAGTGCCTTAAAATAACAATCATTTCAGGCAATGCACACTAATCTTATGAAAAAAAGAGTGAATTTAACAGCAAACCAACCTTCATAAAGGCATATTCCTTGAGAGCAGCAAGCCGTGACAAGTAGAGCCAGTTATAACTGTTCCGATGCAACAAATAGTCACGTTTGGACTTGACAGCCCTGAATGAGACCCTACCCAGCCTATGCAGCTTCATTGCCAGAATTGTCCCATCTTCAGTCGCAACCTCATAAACATCTTTCAAATGAAAAAGGAAAAAATTATCAAAATTTCGTAAGAAGTACAGAATGGTTTCTTTCATATGACTCAGAAAAAGAATGGATAAGAATTGTTCCTCTGAAGGTTATTGGTCTTTAAAACAATCTTATCCAACACCAATAGATGTGAAATAACAAATATGCTCCATTGAACGCACATAGCCATTATGTTTTATGAAGCAGAAGAGCACAATCAGCATCCAAAGCAATACCTGACTCCTTCCCAACACCAATCTGTCTTCCCACAGCCGAAAAAACACCACGATTAACGAGTGCTTTGATTGCAAGGAAGTCGTATCCAAGGTACGTGAGCCGAAATCCATCATCTACATAATTTCCAACAAAACAACTATTTTAGTCAAACAAAAACCAAAAAAACAACAATAAAATCAACCAAATTCGAGCACTCACACTTCGAGGAATCGTGGTGAACCAACTTGTGCTTAAGCAGACTCCTCAGCACCTTATAAGTTCCACCATGCCTACAATAAATGATTAATTGAAGCAAATTCCAACATCACAATAACAAAAAAAAAACTAGATTTTTATCAGGAAAGGAGCTAACTTGAGCCCGGCGATCCGGTCCACGAGCTCCGAGGGGACGATTTCGTGCTGGAAATCATCAAAAAATCAGAGAAAAATATCAAAAGCGAGAGCTTTGGTACATAGCTACAAAATCAGGAAAAAACAGGAAGAAGAAGGGAATTACGTTTCGCATGCCCATCTCGACAGCGGTGAGGACCCGGAAGTCATCCTTGGAGAGGTAACGGAGAGCATCAACGTCGAGCTTCATGGCTACAGCGGCGACCGAGACGACGACCTCTAGCCGGCGAGAGCGTCAGGGCAAAAGCGACTAGTAAGACGTGCTTTGGTGAGATCGAGGGTTCGCGTTCATGTCGGGTTCGGCTAGAAACTCTTAAACAGACTCAACCCAACAGAAACATGGATTTGGGATGAATCTCAACCGTTAATTTATTGTTATAACTGTGATCGTTGCTCGGAATCCCTTTTGACCTAGAAGTGAGATTTTTTTTTTTCTGCAATTGTAAAATAAGTTTTTAAATTTCGATTTTAAAATTAATTTGAACAATTAAAAAAATCATTATGTTTCAGTTATTTGATCGAAATCACTTCAATTTAATTTCAATCAAATTATTTTTTTATTATATTTTGACTACAATTTTATCATATTTAAACTATATTTTAACTCCAAATTAAAAATATTATAAAATTTAAAAAAATTTTAAAAAAATTATAACTAAATTTTCAATAATATTAAATAATATTTTTAATTAACTTAAATTAAATTTAATAATTAATTATTTGTATAATCAATTTTTCTGTAGTCCATTCTTGATCCTCCATGCAAAGAGAATATGCCACAAGTGTCTCTTCCTCGTTCCCTCCAAAGCCATGCAAACTCAAATCACACTCAATGCACTAATCTTTCTATATAAATCCCCTCAAAAACACTTCATTTCAACCATAAAACCTGCCTTGTGTTATGCACTCCTCTGCCTTGCCCTAGCTCTGGCCACCTCCTTCACCTCAGCCCTCGTTGACGACCCCGGCTTCCTACTCCCCCAAAAACTCTCCCCAGCCAACATCGACAGTAGTTTCTTCACCTTCACCTTCACCTGCATGATGCCATGATCAACCCCGGGAAGCCCACTAGCTTCACAGTCCTCAAAATATCAGCGATTGAGTTCTCAACCCTCGCTGGACAAACGTGTCCTACGCCATACTCCACCTAGCCAAGGACCTCGCCAAGAACAACGCTCGTGCGTGTGTGCTCATCGTCTGCTCTGAGATCACCACGGTTACCTTCCGAGGTCTATTAGAGTCCCACTGTTGGGATTCACAGCGAAAGTTTCACGAATCACATTATTCTTAAACAACACAAGAAACGAGAAGTAATACAAGATAAAAGAAAATAACAAAACAAGACAACGGGAGATCCACTATCAATAGATAAAGGCTTTTATAAGAGTTTACAAGAAGGACTTCACTCTTTCTTACTCAACTAAACTCTTTCTTCAAGCCTCGGCAACGCCTCCACCTTCAGAGAAAATCTCTAAGAAAGTACCACAAGGAACCACCACGAGAGACCACCGAGAAGCACTAGAAAGACCCACACACGAGAGCCAACACTCTCTCTCTTTATCTTCTCTCTATTCTCTCTATTCCTCTCTCTCTATTTCTCTCTAGTTCAACCTCTATACTACGTTACATATAAGCCCTATATATTATAGTATATTTATAAACTCTTATTGGGTCTGAGTTTTATACAATTACAACTCCTAATAATATAAATCTAAATCCAACTTTGGATTCCTACTTTAACTCAAACTCTAATTAGAGTTCAAGACATCTAAAACTCAACAATCTCCACCTTGGCTTAAATTCGGGCGTGCCATCATCACGAATCTTTAGCCGTCATCTCTCATCCAGCCCCTGCCCCTGAGCTACTAACTTATTCAGCTAATTTCAAAATACGAACTCGAGTCAACCTCGAATTTGTTCTTCATGTCTATAATTTTGTACTTTTGGAAGCTTTTTGGATGACTTGTGTCTGCTGTTGTCGTAAAAGCCTCAAATTACTCCGAGTATCATGCTTCCTCTTCACTACTGTAGTCATTGGAATTCCACCTGCAATAGTGTTTCCTATCAATCAATAAACATTGTCGCACTTCTCACCTTTCATCAGGATTCTAATACCACGTGTCACCCTTCATGACTCTATCTCTTACTGAATAATTACAGCCTTGTGAGTCCAGTACACCAAGTGAAATTAGATTTCTTCGCATCTTGGGGACATGTCTCACCCCAATAAGAGTACGAATTGCTCCATCAAATATCTGGATTTTGACTGTTCCCACACCGGCGATCTCATAGGCTAAATTATCGCCCAACCAAACAGTACTTTTCTTCTTATTCTCCTCATAAGAAATAAACCAATCCTTCCTGAAGCAAATATGATAAGAACTATCAGAATCTAAAATTCACTTACCAAAAGTGCCGATTTTTGTGGATACTGCAAGAATGTCTCCATCCGCATTATTATCGGAAGTATCATCCACTATTGCCATCGTCATATTGGAGGACTCTGTCTTCCCACGTTCAGGGCAATACCGTCTAATGTGGTCATACTTCTTACATGAATAACATTGTATTTTCGCCTTCAATTTTGATTTGGACCGTTGCTTGCTTTCTCCACGCTTTCTTAATCTTCCTCTTTCGTGAGCCACCAATCTTTCACCAAACTCCATATTAATGTTTGAGTTTCTTCTTCTCTCATTAGAAAGAAGACTAGTTGTCACATCTTCCATATTGAGAGTTTTTTTACCATAAAGAATTTTGGTCATAATATGATCATACGAAACAGGAAGAGATATTAGGAGAATCAGCACCTTATCGTTTTCTTCAAACTTCACATCAACTTTTAGCAAATCATTGATAATCTTATTGAAAGCATTCAGGTGATGTAATATAGTTGTACCTTCGCTCATACGCAGTCCATACAACTGTTGTTTCAGGTAGAACTTGTTTGTGAGGCTTTTTGACATGTACAACTTCTCAAGTTTTGTCCAGATGTCCATCGTCGTCTCTTCGTCAATGACATTGTATAAAACCTCATCAGTCAAGCTTAGAATAATTAAATTCAATGCCTTTTGATCTATCTCCTCTCAGTCTTTATTGCTTATCTTGACCGGTCTCTTTTCTTTTTCCTCTAACGTCTTTTGCAGACATTGAAAAGTAAGAACCGCCTTCATCTTCTTTTGCCATAAGGCAAAATTTATCTTACCGTCAAACTTCTCCACCTCGAGTAAGGACTTTGTCATCTTAGTTGTTTGCTCCTAGGCTCTGATATCAATTGTTGGGATTCGCAGCGAAAGTTTCACGAATCACCTTATTCTCAAACAACACAAGAAACGAGAAGTAATACAAAATAAGATAACGGGAGATTCACTATCAATAGATAAAGGCTTTTACAATAGTTTACAAGAAGGACTTCACTTTTTCTTACTCAACTAAACTCTTTCTCTAAGTCTCGGCAATGCCTTCACCTTCAGAGAGAATCTCCAAGAGAGTATTACGAGGAACCACCACGAGAGACCACCGAGAAGTACTAGAAAGACCCACACACGAGATCCAACACTCTCTTTCTTTCTCTTCTCTCTATTCTCTCTATTCCTCTCTCTCTATTTCTCTTTAGTTCAACCTCTATATTACGCTACACATAAGCCCTATATATTATAATATATTTATAGACTCTTATTGGGTCTGAGTTTTACACAATTACAACTCCTAATAATATAAATTTAAATCCAACTTTGGATTCCTACTTTAACTCAAACTCTAATTAGAGTTCAAGACATCTAAAACTCAACACCACCTCGACACTCTCGTCAGGAAGGCGCTCTTCAGCGATGGCGCAGGAGCGCTTATCATCGATTCCAACCTTGAGGAAAACGTCAAGAGTCCGATCTTCGAGCTTATCTCCACTGTGCAAACAATCATCCCGAACAGCGATGGCGCCATCAAATGGCATCTTCGTCTACGACATCGTGCCCGAGCGGGGCCCGCCAGTCAGCAGCTCGACGGAGAGGCTCTATCGATGGTGGAAGGACACCATCAAAAAGCTACGAAGAGCTCCTCGCAAACCCTAGAAGACAAACTCTTAGCCCCTTGCAAACCTTAGAAGACAAAATCAGATGCAGGCTAAAATGTTTTTTTATTGTGCCCAAAACTTAAATATTTCGGCCGAGATTTCAAACATTACTTTAAAAGTAATAAAAATATAAAATTTTTTTACTTTGATTCGCTTTTATAAATAATTAATAGATATTTAATTTTTGTCGTTTGATTAAAGACTTGTTTAGTTATTAAAAAAATAAAAAACATAATTAAAAGTGATATTATTTTTTAACCACCACTTCTATTTATTTTTGATATTTAATTATGGGAAAGTAATTTTTTTAAAAATAATTTATTTTTTATTACTTTTGATTATAAGTAAAAAAATAAAATTTACTTTTATTTGTTTTTCCCTGAATTAAATTTTTTAAATAGATTTAATAGTATTTTAAATTATAGTAGTATTAATAATCTCACAAACAATAATATAATATAATTTTTTTTTTAAAAAAATATTTATAAAAAATTAAATAGATGATGTTGTGCATATTAAAAATTATATTTTTAAAAAATATTTTTATCTAACTAAACGTTAAAATATCTACCCATTTGTAGAAGTAAATTGAAAATGAAGACAAATAATTTTCTTTTGATATATTTTTTTTTGGAAGACACCAGACAAAGTTTGTTACAACTAATGTTTGATAAGCTTTTGATAAGCCAATCAAGTTCAAAACAAGCTTATCAATTGATAAACAACCGTACAATTATGTTTCATGATAAAAAAATTTGTCATTTTAGCATGCTATTAGTTTAATTAACGATTTAGGTAATTCCAAGTTGCAGGACATCTTCAATTCAAGGAACAAATTTTATTCCATGAATGCGGGGGAATTAGAGATTATCTTATGCTAATCCCTTGTTAATTAAATTGGTATAGTGTTTGTGGAGCCTCACAACCACCGGGAAGCCGGTGGATCGCGGATTAAGGGATCATGTACCATATCAACGTATCTTCATTGTGATTTACTGCCCTAATGTTTCACATTTACCTCAGCATTCTACCGATGAGATTCTACAGTTTAGACTTTAGAGGGAAGAACAAGAGAGAAGCAATGGGCTGGTGGGAGGAACCCTCGCAGTGCACCAAATCCCTGTGCATTGAAGCCAACCCTAAACAACCTTCGATCCTTAGGTCCCACTCAATGCTATATATATTCACCCAACACCACCAAACTCCACACAAACCACCCAAAAAAAAATCCAAAAAATATTCAAAAAAAAAAAAAAAAAAAAAAAAGAGGCCGGCAACCCCACTTGGTATCACCATCAAGCATCAGTATTGCTGCCGTCCTAATTCAAGCATGGTTTGACACCACTGCTTCAACATCAAGAAAAAAAAAACAGCAGAGGTACTTCCTTTTTTGTCCTGTTCTTGGTTTTGTTTGCAGAGTTTGATTTTCATTGCATTTTGCCAACTTTAAGTTTGTTGTTTGTGATTCTTGAGTTTGTACTCTGTCTGCAGATTGAAGTCTGAGAGTTGATTTTGATCCATTATAAGTTGTAAATGAATACAGAGCTGAGATTGTCAGATAGTTTGGCTCGTATTCGAGCTCATTGGAGTGGCTTAATGGAAGTGAGAGCAAGGACTAGTTCAAAGTCTAGGAAGCAGCCTCAGCAACAGCAGCAGCAGCAGCAGGCGAATGCCCGAAAAACCCAGCTTTCGGGATATTACAGTGTGGAGACCTTTGTGTTGTTGTTGCTGATCACTGCTTCTCTGCTGATCTTGCCTCTTGTTCTGCCGCCATTGCCGCCCCCGCCGCTGCTGTTGCTGCTGATTCCTGTTGGGATTCTCCTTGTTCTTTTGGTTCAGGCCTTCATGACTTAAGATGTAAGGAACATTGCTTCCTCTTGTTCGTAGTTGAGACGAGCAATAATACAATGACAATTATGTTTTTTTTTTCTCATCTGAATCTCATTTTCTCTGCTAATTGCTTGTGTCCTCCAAATTTCAAATGAATGAGCAAAGTGAGAACACTTGTGGAGTTTGAGCTGCAAATACATGTTTTTGATGCTTATTTTTAGCTTCCGTAATCATATGCTTCATTTTTGTTTCACCACATCGATGTATATATTTATTAGAAGTATAAGATGAAATGGAGAGCTTAAACTGAACCAATGTCATAACAAAACTGGTTTAGCTTCCAGTTGTCTGCTACCAGAGATCAGTAGCTATCATTGTCTCTGATTTATGATTTTTTTGGTAGAATATATATGCATAAATTATCACAAAACATGTCAAATCCATTATAATGAAAGATGTCAAACTGAAAAATGGTAATGGAGCAAAATGAATGGATTATCGATAACTAAGTACTAACCATCTTGTCTTTTTTCATTGATAAAAAAATATTTATCACAAGAGAAATTTCATCTTTGAAGTTCATTATCAATGACAGTCATAAAAGTTCAACGAGCTTGGTAAGATGAGTAGAACCAAATATTTTTGCAATATTCTCTCTCAAACATGGAGTTTAGATGTCAAAAACAACTAGAGAAGTTTTTTGTGAGGATTAAACAAAGCGCCAACTAGAGAAGTTTTTTGTGAGGATTAAACAAAGCGCAAAGTTGATTTACAAATACTAAAACTTTTCGTGACTCAGAAAATGATGAATTATAGGGTGTTTTCTGCAAAACATTTTAATTATTTTGGTCTTTTATGAGGGTTTATATGCAAATTCAAAGGTTTATTTTGGTTCCCGTCATCGTCTTCGCGGGAGAGACGAAGGTGAAGACGGAGATGGAGTCGAGGGAGGATCTGGACACGATGCTGCCGTTGATTCCGTTGATCCAACGATCATCTTCTCTCTTCTGGCCTTCGAAGGCCCAGGAGGCCCTCACGGCCCTCGCGCTCGGCCCCGATCTCAGCCGCGTCGACTCCGGCGAGGTCTTCTTCGATGCCATTCTCGACCTCAGGGATTTTCTCAGTCTCTCCTCCGATGAGTTGGCCTCCAACGCAGCTGTTGGGTATGCGCTTTTTTTCGATGAGGTACCGGGGTCTACTCTGTCTTCGACTTTTTTTCCCGGTTTTCGTTTCAATTTTTTTTGTGTTTTGTTCAGTATCGAACTTATTTTTTGCTGGAAATCGCGAGCAAGAAGGTATAAAAATGTGAATTTTATTTTATTGTCTTCTGGTGGTGGTTCGACGTCTTCCTGAACTAGGGTTTGGAATCCTGGCTTTCTATGGACAGAAGGGGAATGGTGAAGAAAGTTCAGACTTTTCATTGATTAGGAATCGGAATTTGATTGATTAAGAGAAACGAATGGAAACATGTTTTTTATTTTCTCCCTGCACGTTTTCATTAATTTCTTCGTGCATAGTGTAAAGGTAAGGGTTCTGCAAGGTGTAGAAAAAACACTGAGTCTCCACAAGGAGATGATCGTTTCGTCTTTCAATCTTTATTGGCACAATGTTAGTTGTTTCAGTGACAGAAATGGAAAAGAAGAAGAATGAAGCTGATATTGTTCGTTTGATTTCCTTTATTCTTCTATTGAACAAACTAAGTTGTTGATTGCTATGGGTGTTATAATAGCATTTCTTATTTTCTTGGAACAGCTGATGTCTAGGATGGATTCCAGGATGTGGTTTGGTGAGGTTGTGCCAGGACTAGCAAGATTGTTATTGCGGTTGCCTTACCTTCTAGAATCGCACTATCAGGATTCTGATGATAAATTTGGAGAATGGAAGACTGGGTTTCGCATGATGTGTCAGCAAGAAGCAGGCATTGTGTTTCTGAGTCAGGTGAGGTTTTGCTTTCGCATGGACCTATTCAATACTTGATACCTGCTTAAACTAATGCTTAATCATAGTCTTTTAGCCCATTGATTGGTATTTTTTGGTCGACATTATCTTCTGCACACAAGTTTTTTTGGGGTAAACGGTTTTGCAGAATTATGAGTTGATTTATGGGGATTTTCTTTTATTTTACAGGAGTTAGTAGCTGCCTTGCTCGCCTGTGCACTTTTTTGTTTGTTCCCCATGAGTGGTAGGGTTGGCAAAAGTCTTCCATCAACCATCAACTTTGATTATCTCTTTGCGTATGTTATTTTTATTGATTCTTCAAATTAAATTTTCTACCTCTTTGTGATTGTCCTTTGTGCCTCAATATCTCAGTACATGTTTATTTGTCTCTTGTGATAGGATGATAGTGCTTTATCAGTGAATAACCTCTGTAGACAATCATGGGATAGAAAACTTAAACTGATCTGATAGAAACTTTAAATTATTGTTTGTTAACATGTTTAGGGACTTTTTTTTCTTTTCACCACCAATTCCTCTCAAACTATTCAACTAGCACCAGACACCTTTATCTACCAATTGCTTACATGATTACATTTGCCATGGTTAGATATGATGTTGACAATCCAATTAGTTATAGATGAGCCAGGATTAGCTGGATGCTTTTGTGTTGCATCTGCTTTGTCATAGACTTGTAAATATGTTCAGAGGATAGTATCTTTTATTTGTTTTCTCCTCTTTTCTTTTTTCTGTGATTTCTTCTAATGTATTTTATATTCTTCTGCCATCTGACAACTCATAGAATTACGTGCTGGAAAGTTATTCCTAGTTGATGAGTTGCATCTGCCTAGTCTGTTTAATATTGTTTGGGATGCTAGAAGTTCAACCTTTTTGTATAATAGTCATATCCATACTTGAAAACATTAATTTGTGTCCTTTTGTTTTACCAGAGCACTTCATCCCAATATGAGACAGAACCAGGAACAGAAAATAAAATGCCTTGTTCACTATTTCGAGAGGGTATGCTTGAGCATGCCCTCAGGTTATATATCATTTGAGCGAAAAGTTCTACCTTTTGAACCGAGCTCTGATGGTATAACTTATCCTGAGGCTGCCTTTTGGAGAAATTCTGCCATACCCCTTTGCTCTTTTAAGGTAATGTGAGGAATCAAGCTCAAATACTGGTGATAGTAAATCACAGTAAGGAACAGTTGTTACTTCCATATAATTCTCCCAATTTGTGTCTGGAAATCTGATTCCATTTGGATTTTGTAAAGGACAGTCGAGGACTAGAGGATATGGCATAATTCTTTTTTCGTTCTAATAAGCATAGACAATAAGTCCTTTCTTATCGAATTATTTTGGATAAACTGTGTTTGCCGATCATTTGATTTGTGCCTATTACTTTGTTGCATTTATTACAAACAAAACATCACAAATGCATTTTATCTATATTTCTGCCTTTATTGATTTTGATGCTTGCCTCAAGTTTTAGTCCTAATGGTAGTTTTTATCTTTTTCTGAAAATTGTACCTCTATGAAGTGTTTCCCCTGCTCATTTTCATTTCTTTGGCAGGTCTTTCCTGCTGGCTTTATCGAAGATCAGCATTATGAAGCTCTGGAAGTAGATTTTGCAAATGAATTTTTAGGAGGAGGTGCTTTGCATAGAGGTTGTGTGCAGGTATTTCCTTCTTCAACTTCTGCAATAGGTAGTTGGTGATTTCTTGATTTTTAAGTGTATAAAAAAGATTGTTAAAAATCCTGTATAATTATTGGTCATCACCATATCAGATAATGAACATGACTAGTGTGCCATGATAAGCAACCAAATCAGTTGCCCTGCATTGGTATTAGCTTCAAAGAACCTAATACAGATGGGAAAAATTTAGACCAAATAATTATTAGTTCTAAAATGAAATCCCTCTTAGAACAAACAAGGGATCCATTAAAAACTTATAGTTGTGATACATACTATCTATGTCCAACCAATACATGGTTAAATAAGCAAACAATCTAGACCAAATAACTCTAATCATAACTATGTACTGCTCAGACATCATTTTGATTATGTGTTTTGTTGCAAAAACATGCATAAAGATGCTTACATCTCATTAACTTTGTTTTCTTTAAATTTAAATTTGTTATTGTTTGTCATGCTTATGCAGGAAGAGATCAGATTCATGATCAACCCAGAATTAATTGTCGGTATGCTTTTCATGGCCTCCATGAAAAAGAACGAGGCAATTGAAATTGTTGGTGCAGAAAGGTTTTCATCTTATATGGGGTAATAATCCATAGGGAACTCAATGTTCTGAAGTTGCGGCTAGCAAGTAGTTTGTTTCAGTTTTTACATTTTCTCTTGGCTTTGCTTTACAGATATGGTTCTTCATTTCGTTTTATGGGGGACTTTGTGGATCAGAAGCCCATTGATTTCATGGGTAGGCGGAGGACAAGAATCATTGCAATAGATGCTTTATGTAGTCCCAGATTATGGCAATATAGTGTTGGGGGCCTCGTTCGGTATTATATCTATTATTCCTTAAATCCTAAGATTTTTCATGACATCACTGGGTACTATACTGTACCAAGCTAGCAAATGCTTCTTACAGTATAAGCATTTGTCATGCCCAGGATATGCTAAATTTTATATTTTTGTGATTAGAAGAGTTGATTATTGCAAAAAATCTTTCTGGGGATTGTTCCTGTCAATATATGCTATTCACATTTTATTCTATTGATACATGTAATCCTGGCTTTTGTTTTCCCTCTTACAATGGATGTTAAACCATTCCCAATGAGGATAGATATAAGAAATTCTGAAAAAAGCATAAAGGTGCACATTGATCGTCAGTTTTATGTCCAATATCAACCAATTTTGTACAATTCATACTAAGAAACTTTTATATCATTTAATTAAATGTTTGGATACTATGGTGGAAAAATAGATCAGGGGTTTATATATCGTTACATATACATGTCATAAGACTCATAACTAATGGGATTGATACATGTTCCTTTTGTAAGTGATTTCTTTCCTTTGTAGATCATAGAGCTGATGAATTATTCTCTTGAAAGAAAAAGAATTGTTGAGCTTTCTTGATAATTGCACAAATGGATGAGTTAGCTTCTTGTTGCTATTTCTAAATTCTGAAAAGGACTTTTGTAAAGTTAAGGGAAAGGTGGAGTCTGCTGTGATAGTAGTTTTGGAATTACTAAGTGAAAATAAGTTAAGAATGCTTCTGTTTGGTTTAAATGGTGCTTTGATGGTGAGATTATCACTTTTAGCTACTTGAGGCTTAGCAAACCATTGTCAATCTCCTGGGAAAGTGAATTGTTCTTGTCTTGCTAACGACCATGTGCCCACTGCGTCACTGATAATTTTTGCATGAGAATCTTTTTTGAGGTGTTTGTGTAACTACTGGAAGCAAGTTGATGATCTTTAGTTGCTGGCATTGTGCTTTTGTACCATGATACTCAAATAAATGGGGAGGTTGGTGGTTGTTGGTTCTGGTTTAATCTCAGCTTGCAGGAGATAGTTATTCTGATGCATGTCTGCTCTAATGTTTTGTTTAAAATCTTCTTGTCAGATTTGCTTTTATTGTGTTCATATGCTCAATTTCTCATCCAATCATTATTTTTTTTGTGTTCATTGGAGCAGGGAGACAAACAAGGCATTTAGTGGATTTCTTGATCAATCACAATATCAATCTTATCCTCGGATTTTCAAAGGTGTTACATTTGGAAAAGATTCGGTGTGCAATAGAAATAAGGAGGTTCACAAATATAATCATGACATTGTCACAGTAAGAGCTATTGATATTCATTTCCTCCTTTGACTCTATTTTGTTGTTTTGATACATTTAATATGCCTGTCAAACTAATTATGAATGGTCTAGACCTGTTTATATAATACTTTGAGAACCAATGTCTTCTAATAGATTGAGCATCTGTGATTCAAGTCTGATATCAAATATATGATGTAGGCCCGTAATAACACTTCTACACAACCTGGGGAAGCCAACTTACACTCCTTTCCTGAGAATGAATCAATAAGTTACACAGAAATTGTTGAAGAAGCTGACAATGAAAATGGTTCATTTCTACCAGACATTGGGATTGCAACAGGAAATTGGGGCTGTGGTGCTTTTGGCGGAGATCCAGAGGTCAAATGTATAAGTCAATGGCTTGCAGCATCTCAGGTAGTCTTCTACTCCCTTGTGTTGCTAAACAGCAAGTATAATGGTTGAAGTCTTCTTCTGAACTCATGGACATGATGGCAGGCATCGAGATGTTTTGTTCATTACTACAGCTTTGGAGAGCCAGCCCTACAGAGATTAGAACAGGTACCTGCTGCAGCTGTCTTCTATTCAAACATTCCATGTAAAATAATACGAAGGCTGGATTGAAACATGATAACTCTGCAACAACTTTGTGATTATTTTTGATAGATTACCGAGTGGATACTGTCACATGGCTGGACGGTAGGTGACTTGTGGAGCATTTTGGTGGAGTACTCAACTCAAAGGTTGAACAAAGAGACTAATTTGGGGTTCTTCAGCTGGCTTCTGCCTCTTCTCAATACCGATGTTGGGGAAGAGTCGAGTTACATGTCCGAGTAGGGAGGGATAATTTCTGTAGGATTCCGGTTCGCGATGTTTCGGTATCCATTTGTTTTGATTGGTACTATATGATATCTATTCTGAACACATGTATATATAACCTCCTATAAGTGGTATGAGATAGTTCATTCTTATTGTTTTTGGAGGAAGAATTTGAAGGTTAGTGTGCCCATAAGTAATTATGACAACTTTTTGGGGTTATATGTAAAAATTGATTAATATTTTCCATTTAGATATGTTTGTTCTGCTAGAAATTGGTATATTGAAAATATAGATTTTTTAGAATTTGGGAATCTTGAAAATTTGAAATTTTCTGTGTTGGAGGAATTTGAAATTTTCAAAATTTTAATTCTTTGATTGGTTCGAGATATTTCAATTTTTTAAGATTTGGAAATAGTTAAGTAAACCAAGGTTAAATACTCAAAAAATTGAAAACAAATGTTAATTTTTATACTTTAAAATTATGTTAAATATCTATAATACTTTAATTTATTAATTATTTAAAAATATATTGAATATCTAGAATGTCTTTATTTAAGTCTAATTATAAAAATATTTTTAATATCTAAAATATCTTAATTATTAAAAATTTCTAAAATATTTTTATTTAGTAAAAGTTTTGAATAATAATTGACGTCATGTATAATTCACGCAATCTGAAAAAATTTCTTGAACTTTGATTTTCGACTAAATTTATCGAAAATCAAAATGTGATAAATTAAGAGTCTAATTTTCTCAGAAATTCAATTTTTTAATAAAATAAACACTAAAATTTTAAAATTTCAGTATTTAATTTTTCTATAAATAGGACAATGCATTTTTCGTACATAGATTCTTATTTGGATGCTTCCAGCGGTGCATATACACCCACGAGATCTTGCCATTTCTCTGATAAGTAAAAACTTGCATATATATATATATATATCCCTTGAAAGAGCAAGGCTTGTTTTGATCAGGGTTTTCGGTTTCGGTCGAAACGGATCGGTTTCGGCCCGAACCGCACCAAAATCCTAAAAATTGGAACGATTTAGAGTTTCGAATCATTCGCTACATGCAGCTGCCGGGAGCGAGAGCAGGGCGATTGCGGCCGATCTCAGGCGCGTCCGGCGAGGGCGGCGGGCTCGGGCCGGCGGCAGGCCGCGCGGGATAGGCACAAGGCGGTCGGGGCTGCCGCAGGGAGCACGGGGCGAGCGCATGGCGCCGACGGCGAGCGCAGGGCTTCGGCGGCGAGCTCGGCGCGTGCAAGGCGAGTGCAGCACGCGTGGGGCGAGCTTAGCGTGTGCGGGGAGACTGTAGCGTGCGCGGGGCGAGCTCGGCGTGTGCGGGGCGACCGCAGCGCGCGCAGGGCGAACTGAGTGTGCCGGCGGCGAGCTCAGGGCGTCGGCAGTGAGCTCAGCACGCGCGAGGAGAGTTCAGCACGCAGGCGGCGAGCACAGCACGCCGGCGGCATCCTCAGCGCTCTCGAGGCGACCGCAGCTCGCCCACGGCGCCCACGGCGAGCTCAGGGCTCTGGCGGCATCTCTGGCATCTCTGGGATCCCCGCGCGGCATCTCCAGCATCTCCGGCGAGCTCAGCAGCCACGGCATCTCCGGCATCTCTGCGTGGCATCTCTGCGGCTCAACTGGCGACGAGCGCGCTCCCGCGGCGAGAGCAGCTCCAGCGGCTAGGGCAACTCCGCCGGCGATGGCAGCTCGGCCGGCGAGCGCAGCTCCCCCCGCGAGCGCAGGTCGGCCGGCGACCGACGCTTGCCCCGCTCTCGGTTTAGGGTTTACTGTACTGGTTTGTTTTATTTAGTTAATCACGTTTTATTTAGTTAATCACAAATATAATCACCGTGAATTATTGAGGTTGTTTTGCTTTTTTCTCCGGGAATCACGGGTGGATGACTGTCGGTTGGTCGGTTGGTGTTGATTGATTGATTAATTACTTTGTTTTTACCCGTGAATCACATGTCGATGGGCTGTGAGTCTTGTGGCTTATATATACTCATTGAAAGAGTTTTGCACTTTGCAGACGATTTCATTTGAGTGTTCTGCTGTCTTAGTAAAAGTGTTTTGTGGATCAGCAATCTATTTCTGTTTCGGTTGCAGAGGTATAAAATTTTCAGTTTGATAAATGATGTATCATAAATTAATGTATCATAATTTCAGTTTCTGTTGGTGCTAATTGATGTATCATATATATTATGTATGTTGAGAATTGAATTGAAACAGAAAAGATCAAATTA
The DNA here is from genome assembly GCA_005019695.1 of Trichopus zeylanicus subsp. travancoricus. NCBI lineage: Eukaryota > Viridiplantae > Streptophyta > Magnoliopsida > Dioscoreales > Dioscoreaceae > Trichopus > Trichopus zeylanicus. Next base: position 148,161 of record RXID01020764.1, on the reverse strand, counting down.
TTTGTTTTTATGGATCTGCTCAATTTGCATTGTGCGTATTATGGATCTGCTAAATTGAAATAGTAATATGATCAATTACCGAAAATTAAGTTGAATTTGCTGCTTAAATTACGTATTAAATTACGAATTAAATTATTAAATTACGTATTAAATTATTAATTTATTAAATTATAAATAATTATGTATGAAATTATTAAATTGATAAATTATATAAATTATGTATTAAATTATTTAAATTACGTATTAAATTATGTATTTTGTATTAAAGTATGTAACAAAATAGCAAATTATTAAATTATTTAAATTATTAAATTATTAAATTATGGAATTATTAACTTATTTAAATTACGCATTAAATTTTTTAAATTATGCATTAAATGACGTATTGAATTATGTATTTTTGTATTAAATTATGTATTAAAATATTAATTTATGGCTTAAATTATGTATTAAATTACGTATTTTGTATTAATATATGTATTAAATTATGTATTATGTATTAAGTTATGTATTAAATTATTAAATAAATAATATATTATGTATTAAATTACGTATTGTGTATTAAATTATTTATTTTGTATTAAATTATGTAATAAAATATGTATTAAATTATGTGGTATGTATTATGTATTAAAATATATATTATCTATTAAATGATATATTATGTATTACGTATTAAATTATGTACTAAATTATGTATTAGGTATTACTTTTGGTATTTAAAATATGTATTAAATTATGTCGTATCTATTACATTTTAAATTATGTATTATGGATTAAATTATGTATTGCGTATTAAATTATGTATTAAATAGTAAATTCTATATTTTTTATTAAATTCAGTATTACATTATGTATTATGTATTAAATTACGTATTATGTAGTACATTATATATTAAATATTAAATTATGTATTAAATTACGTACTATGTATTAATTTACGTATGAAATTATGTATTACGTATTATGTATTAAATTAACATGAAAATTAGCTAATAAATCAAGAAATATGTTAATAAATCCTAAACCCTAAAGTAATTTATGTTGTGTATGTTAGTTACTTTTTAATTATTTATTAAATTACATATTGTGAAAATAGAGTTTTTTCCTTAATCATAGGTAAATTTTCTTCGGCCAACATTTGTTCTGTCACTGCTACTATTGTATTGCATATGGCTCTAAGGCAAAATACGTCTCGCGATGATGATATTGCATGACAATACTGTGAATTAGTGGATGTAGTAAATTGTAAAGTTCGTTGCAAATGGTGTCGTCGTGTGCTTAGTACTGAAGTTACAAGATTAAAAGAGCATTTAGGAGGAGTCACCGGTCAAGTTCGGCCATGTGAGAAAGTCCCGAATGAAGTGAGACAAACATTTCGGGCATTAGTACAAACCAGCAGAGAAAGTAGAAGAAAGGATAAAACAAAAAAATCACGCTTTGAGTAAAAACTTCTCAACTTACCTAATTCAGATCCCAGTCGTATTTCTGATGATGAAGACGATGATTCTGAGGTTCAAGAAGTACTTCGCGAAAGTCGAAGATTGTACGAGGAAACTCAAGGTGGTGCTGGCACTTCCGGCACAATTCGTGATCGTCAAACTACTAGTTTCAGAGAGCCACGTACACAGCGACACACACCTGCCCCTTCAGGAGCAAGAGGGGATTTTCATCTTCCTGACATTAGATCTATAAATATTTCTCCAATTGACCCATTTTTATTGAAACCAAGAGATGATACTCAAATAAATTTGAGAATAGCATCAACTGGTTTTCGGAAGGCAAAACAGTGGTTGGGTAGGGCAGTATTGAAATTTTTTTCTACAACCATGTTCCATTTCATTTAGCAGATGGCGGTTACTATCATGGAATGATACGTGTCGCTCAAGAAGTTGGCCCATGAGTTCCTCTACCAAGTTCTCGTGAAATTTTTGAAAAGTATCTGAATCTTGAAATTGAAGAGATGAATGCTTTTATCCAGACCTTCTACAAATATTGGGATGAATTTGGGTATACCTTGATGTGTGATGGATGGAAGATACAAAATAGTAAAGATTTGATAAATTTTTTAGTATATTATTCTGAAGGGACTGTTTTTCTCAAGTCAGTCGATACAATAGGGGAGTCGAAGACTGGTAATTTCTTATATCATCTTATTGATAGTGTCACTGAGGAGATTGGGGAATCAAGAGTGGTACAAGTCGTAACTGATAATGCAGCTCCACTGGTATATGCTGGGAAAAAGTTAATGCAAAAAAGAAAATATCTTTTCTGGACACCTTGTGCAGCTCACTCTATTGACTTAATGCTGAAGGATATGGGTAAAGATCCTGATATTAGAAAAGTGGTTGAGCATGGTCAGAAGTTGACGTCATTTATTTATAACCATGCTTGGTGTCTTGAACTGATGAGAAAGAAAACACGGGGACGAGAGATTATCAGGCTAGGTATTACTCGGTTTGCTACACAATTTATCTCCTTGGATTCCCTGTATACTCACCGACAGGCACTGAAGAGATTATTTACTAGTGAAGAATATGATGCACATTATTTGAGGTTGCAACGGTCCGAGAAAATACTTTCTGAAAAATTCCGCAATCAAGTCATAGACGAAAGTTTTTGGGAATCAGTTGAAAAAGTAATAGGAATCTTCAGTCCATTAGTTAAAGTGTTTCAAATTATTGACTCATATGATCATTCGCAGATGAGGTTCTTATATGAAATAATAGAACGAGCAAAATTGCAAATAAGACGACATATAAGAACAATTGAATTTCGCAAATGGGAGAAGATTATTGATCATCGTTGGGACAAAACATTATCCAAAGATATTCATACTGCAGGTAATTGAGTAAAGAGTCATTTTATAGCACTTTACTAAGTTATAATGATACTATTGTTGATTCATATTTAATCATCTTGTAGGGTACTTTCTGAATCCAATATTTCAATATGGCGATGAGGTCAACAATAGTAATACCATTCTCGAAAAGCTACGAAAGGTAATCGAGCGGATAGAGCCAGATATGAGAACAAGAATATTGGCATTGCGCGAGGTAAATTATGTATTAAATTTTATTTACATAATTAAGAAAGTTCTTAACTTGAGTACGTTATTAAACAGTCCGACGATTTCAAAAATAAAGTCAAGGACTTTGGCACACAACAAGCAATTGTAACTATTAGGGGTAATACTCATGGTATAGTTGATATTCAATAATTATACATATTTGCTAATTAAATTTATATCAACTTATTAATAATTTTTTCTCATAAATTACAGCTAGATGGTGGAGTATTTACGGGCGGCATGCAGCATCTAATCTTGCAAAAATAGCCATCAGAATTTTAAGTCAAACTGTTTCAAGTTCACAATGTGAGAGGAATTGGATAACTTTTGGATTGATCCATACGAAGACTAGAAACAGACTTAAAATGAACAAATTGGAGAAACTTGTTTTCTGTCATTATAACATGCGTTTAAGAGCCCGAAACTTACAGAGGAGAAGATCACCAGAGGATGAAGTAATCGACTTGTCTGCCATATTCGAAGATGATGATCCTTTGATAGAGTGGATTCGAGAAAGAGAAGAATCTGTCTTAAATCATCCTGATACACAAGAAGCTATTCGCCGTCTCTTAGACGAAGAAGCGGAAGAGGAAGCTGACAAAATGAAGAATACTTCTTATACAAGTGATAGTAGCAATGGTGGTACAGCTGGTGACGCCAATTTTCAACAATCACAATATGACGACTTATCTTCATCTGTTCCACAATATGAAATAAATGAGTTTTTTGACTCTAATTTATATGGTAGTTATGTGCCACAATATCCATATGATTCACATGGTGGGCAAGATGTCAATCAAGGTCCAACAGACAATGCGAGCTCTAGCTACTATGACGGTTATCAGAGCGAGATGTCTTCATACAATCCAGGATATCATCAGTCAATGCAGGACCATACAACTTCTTACTATCCGCATGCTGAACAATACTATCGATCACAACTCCATCGTACTGATGAGTATGGTGATGAAGAATATCAATCTCTTCAAGATCCACCTCAGAACATCATGTGGTTATAAGACGTAGATTTATATCATCTATGAAATGATGTTTTCATCATTGTCTTAAATTGATATCTTATTATAATTTTATAACATTTAAATTTAATGTCTATATGATTTATTTTATAGCATGATAATTTATCTATTTCATTAGCACAATTTATTGTAATCTTTTCCTTCTGCATATTTTTTATTATCTATTTTATGTTCATAAATACTGACAATTGTAAGATAATTATTTTTGAAACAGATAATGATAAATCCGGATGATTATATTACAATTCCAGACCAAGTGACACTGCAAGCAGGAAGAATAATTATGTCAATTCTTCGCCAAAAACTTATATTTTATCGTAGAATGATTCCACCTTCGGCCTATGATCTACTTGGACAAGCCTTAATTGAGCAGACATTATAAGACCGTGGAAGAGTCAATGATCAAATTTATCGTGCCTCTCAATAAGGTTCACTTAATGCTATCAATCAGCGTTTTGCCGCAATTTCCCCTGAACACTTCGCACAGTGTGATATTTATTTTTCATGAGTTATTGGACCACTTTTACTATGTGTTGTCAATCAATATGGTTATCATTTTCATTTTGGACCTTTGATGTATGGTTATACTTCAGAACCGCTGCCACGAGATCGCGCAGAGCTAGTTGTTCTGGTTCGTATGCCTACAAATGCTCGTCCGGATTATCCAGGTACTGAATTTGTAATTCGACACCCAAATGTTCCAAACTCAACTGATGATGACTATGATGATTAGTTATACTATCTTAGATTTTATAAATTATGTATGTATAAAATATATTTTAATGAAAAGTTAAATGTGCTTATGTTATTTTTTAAATTTTAATCATATTCATATTATTTCTTATATGTTTTTTTAATACACTAATATATATTAAAAGTAGATAATATTAGTGACCAACTATCAAAATTAATTTTAATTAGCTTAAATAATATTTAAAATTATTGTAAAATTAAGTATAAATTCATTCCTAATTTTTCAATTTTTTTCAATTTTTTTTAATATTTTATCGTATTTTTAATTTAAAGTCAAAGTACAGTCAAAATATAGTCAAACTCTGGTCAATGCCCAATTAATAATTTTAAAAATTCTTTCGGTTAAAACCGAAACGGCCGAAACGTATCGATTTCGCTGGGTCCCGAAACCGAAACCGAAACGGTAAACCTTGGTTTTGACATTTTGCGAGGGTCTTTGACTCATACCCGCTTGAGAAATGTTAAATTTTCACTTTGAACCGTGAAAATTTGAAAAATTTTGGGCGAGCAAAACCGGTGAATCGGTAGACTCTGTTTTTGAAAAACCGAACCGGATTTGCGGTTCACCAGAACCGTAGCCACTAAAACGTGGCGGCATCTGACTGGTTGGCGATCGCATGTGTTCGCGACTCAGCCACCGCATCAGCTCTCCCCAAAGAGACGCTCCCCGCTCTAGTCTCCGCGCTCTTCGTTCTCTTCTCGGAGCTCCGTCCCGTCCCTTTCCCCCTTCGTCTCCTCCTCCATCTCCTCCTCCCCCTTCGAGCCCGACGGTAAATCCATATCCATATCCTCCCCAGATCCCTCAAATTCTCCTTCGTCCTCCCCGTCTTCTTGCAGATCAACTTTGATTTCACGGTGATCTGGCGGTCTCTAGGGTTTCCGATGACCGGGTTCTCCTTCTGCAGGGGCTTTTTCTTTGGTCCTACGTCTTCAAGAACTCCAACTCCTTCGCACTCTGGTTCGCCTTCACGACTCGGTTCCTCGAGTTCTTTGTGTTTCGATTCTAGGGTTTCTGTCGACTTCGTGATTGTAGGGTAAGTGTTTCTCTCTCTATTTGCGGATTTTGATCTTGTTTCCTCTTCTTTTTCATGTTGCTGCGATTCCATGGGTGGATTTTCAATTTTTTTCTCCTACTTCGATTCTGGAGGTGTTGGAGGTCGATCAGGTGCCTTAGTTTCTTCAGTCTCTAATTCTAGATTCTTAGCTGTAGTTTCCCTTTAATTTGAAGCGATCTCTTTCATTATTATTTTCTTCGTCAATTTCCTCAATTTGAACAACCGGAATTAGAACGATTAGAATCGCCTCTCGTCTCTCTCAAACTTGGGAATTACAACGACTAGAATTGCCTCCTTATTATAACCAGAGGGATTGACACACCTTCTCGAAAGGCCCGAGAGATACTTCTCTGTTGATAGGATAGCCAATTTCTTTGAGATCAACACCACCTGCGAGAATCTCTCTCTTCCTCTGCTAATGCTCATCCCTGTTCCTTCCTCATTCACTAATGTCTCGTTCTCATATTCTTGAACTCTGTGCAGTCTTAAGACTTACTGGATTGGAATATAACTTATCTTTTTTGTTCTCCAAAAGCTTTTTGGTCTTCAGAAATTAGAGTATCTCCTTGAGTTTGGCAAATTGACTGTGTTCTTTTATGTTGTTGAAGTTATCTTCAACTGAAGGTTAAAGGGACGATCTTCTAGGTTTTTTTCTATTTTGTTTGTTTGTGGTGAGAGGGAGAGAGACGTTAACGGGAAGCTTCCAGAGCCTGTGTTACCTCTGCTGTTTCTTTATCTTGTATTAAGTTTTTATTTGTTGATTCTTTTACCTATTTTTGATACCTTCAGATGTTATTTGGCTGTAAAACCTTGTTTCAAGCCTTTATTTTGTGAACTCAGCTTGCAATTTGAAGATTTTTATTTTCATAAAGTCTTATTTTTCTTTCTACTAATGATTTCACTATTGTTTTTGGTGGTTCTCCATGTTGTGTTCGTCTAGTTAATAATTTTCTAGCTCGTCTGGTTGATGTGAAATATTAAATTGGCACGACATTTTGCTTGTACTTTGTAGTTAGGCCTGTTGATAATATTGCACAAGTTAACGGAATCTTAAGACTTCGAAAGATGCTAATTTAAAGCACTTTGGCATAATAGCCCCAACTGCCATTCTGATGAATAAATAATGGTCTCTTATTAAAAGTCACGCCATACTGTAACTTGTCCTAAATGCTTTCTAGGGGCTAAAATGTCAACAACCATTCAAAGCTAATTACTTTTCATTAATTCTCTTATTACATCTTGCACAGTCAATTTATGGAGAATTGCATTTGCTTTCCCACATGTTGGTTATAGAAATCCAACATCTGTTGTAAATATGATTTCCTTCAAATTTTTGGCTTTTTATCCAAGAACACGAATGTTCACTCTGGAAAAAGAATTTCAAGAACCTGACAGATTGAAGTACGTATTGAAGCTAAAAATCCTTTGATTAGCAAACCGAGTCAACGATTTTGTGAGGAAGCTACATTTCCCTTTCTCTGATTTTTCATTATTGATGAGTAAATCCTTAATTTTATTGTTTTGATATTTGTCAGTTATCATTATTCTTGACGTCATATGTCTAGTGAATATTTAATTGCTTGCAGAATATTTTGTTTTGGGTGCAAAATATACTGAATTGCAAAACAATGAGATAACCATTGGGTTCTTTGTGATTGGCTGAGATGTCTTTTATTTCTGTTTTTTTTAAAAAAAAATTTTGAGTAGGGAATAACCTAGTGATGCTTCTGAGCTTAGTTTGAACTTTGATTAATTATGGAAGAATTACCTGTATACATTCGCCCAAAACTTTAATAACCTGTAAGTCCTTAACAAAAGCAACTTCACTATAATAAGTAGTGAGATGTATAAAACATCTTACTGGAGGTGGCACTATGCTGGAGAATACAAATGCCAATAGAAGTTTAACCCATGCTGTTCCCCTAATAATGTTCAACACTTGAGCTTAGTAAGCGAGGTGTTCAATCTTTTGAGATGGATGAGAACTTGTTCTGAAATTTTGTGATATTGAAGGAGTAAAACAAATTAGGTTTCCATGGAAGAAGAGAAAAAGGAGATTCGGAGTAAGGTTTGTTCTCATCTTGTTCTTGATTTTTCAGATTCAAGTTTTGTGGTGTTTGAATGTTAAGGTGCTCATTAGTCTTTTTTTCCCTTTTCCAATGCAGGTGATGCTTCATTTCCTCAGCTGTTCCCTGTCATCAAAGGTTAGTCCTTGCCTAATCTTGTTTGCTGCCATCACACTTTCGACATTTTGGTTCATGCTCTAGTGCTTATTAGACCAATTTTGTTCATGCTTTAGAGATTAATTGCTTCACCCTTTTGCTTAAAATTTTATTTTATCTCAATTAAAGATGAAAGAACACCCTCTAATCCTAATTTCTAATTATTTTCCTTAAAGATTTTGTTATTTTTAGTTTCTTATTTATATTTTCGAAATTGAATTGGCCTTTAACATTTAGTGAAGTCAACTTGCAATTTATAGTTCTACAATGTTGACTATAAGCATTTAAAATTTAGCGAATAGTTCTTTTACTTTTACTGTCATTTGAGTTCCAGTCTCTAAATAGGATTTTGATTACATGAGGTTGCCAAATTGGTATGCTTTTAGTTTACAACTCTTCATTTTTTACTGTTATTCTTGTTCTTTACAAAGACCTGAGAGCATCATTTTCTACTTAATAGCTAGTTGAAGATCTAATAGGAACTTTTGGGAGTTTCATAGGCCAATATCACTATAGTTTATTTCCTGATTCGAAGTTTGTCTGATTCTCTTTAATTGTTATATGCCAGTTGGATGAGTTTTTTTATTTTAATAACATGAATTTTAATTAAGTCATGCAATTTCAGGTTTTGTTCGGCCAGGTCGTCTGCACAATTTGCAGATTTAAGATGTGGCAGGAGTTCAACTGTGCTGTGTTGTGGACATGGAAGTGTGGGGAATCTGTCTGCATGGGTTGGGGGTTGTGTGATTTATTGTGCTTGTTTGTGTATATTGGTGATATTCCCAGCGGGAAACATGTGTAATAGGCATGCATGTTGTTCGAATATACGAAACAAATCTTACTTCTCAATAAAATCAGCTTGTAGGAGTAGTTACATCTCCAGGCCCTTTGATTCCCCAATAATGCCTTCCGTCTGGGCTCATCGATCGGTTCGCGTTGGGACACACTTCGGCACAATACTGGCGCAGCATGGGCCCAACAAGGGGCCATGGTACGGCCAATGGCGGGCTGCAATACGACCTAATAACAGCCTATAATAAGGGTCCAATAAGATGCCACCTATGGAATATAAGGCCAAATAGCGACCCATGATACGGCCCAAAAATAGCCCACTAATATTTAGCCGAATACCAATCACGGTGCGCCAATTTTCGGCCCACCTATGCATTTTAAAATTACCTGCCCATGTTTTCCGTCATGGCCCAACACGTTCCAGGTATTAATTAACCTCTGACGATTTGGTGTGGTTCGCTTTTATTGTATGTTATCCTCCTAAAACACAATGCAAACTGACAATATTTCCCCATTTTTACACAAATAATAGGCTACTTTTACCCAACAAAATCAAATGGCCATATGAATAAACATACCAAACCCAACGAAAAAAAAGGCGAGGAACAAATTTACAGACCCAACAAGATATAAAGGCCAGAAACAAATTTACAGACCCAACAAAATTAAAAATGACCATCAATAAATGTACAGACTCGACATGAAAAAATGGCTATAAATAAATACATAGCCAACAACATCAAATGGGCCAGTATGCATAATATGGCTCAAGTTTGTTCTCTCTTTACATTATTGCCTGCCTTTTTGCTTGCTAACTCGTTGTTTACAAAAGATGACCAACCTATTCTGTAGAGCCCCTCCCACACCATTGATTAGCTAGGATGGTGTCTTACCTGTTGCATTCTTAATTTCGAGGGGCCAACAATTTTCACCTGCCTCAAAACTCTCTAGCATCTGGAAAGAAAGAATAAAGGCTATTTTCATTTCAAAATTAGTAGAAGAACTAGCCCTCTGCAACACAGGTTCAGGCAAGATGAAAAGTACAAAGCACAAATTCATGTTGAAATAGGACACTGATATCAACATTTATATGAAAATTTCAGTTGGTAATATTTGTACTAATGAGAACAACAATAACTTATTGATCATATCATGATTTTTATCAAAATTGGTTACATACTTTTACATAAGTTGGCAATGATTTCTTGTATGCACATGACAAATAATTCAGTCTACTAAACTCTCAAGAATATTATATTGATTTCAGTAAGAAAAAATTTCCAAGACATGATAAATGAAAGTTGAACAGCATTGGATAGTGTCATCAACAACCTATAAATGGATGGATGGACAAGATAAAGCATAATGACAAATTCCGGTTATAAATTATGGTTCATCTTAGCCTAGTATAGATATTAGGGGTGAGCAAAAAAACTGAAAAATCGGTATACCGAACTGTATTAGTTGAGAATCGTATCGAAAAACCGGTTCTCAAAACAAACCGGTACGATTCCAGTTCTTAAATTTAACAGAACGGTTTCGGTTCTAGATTATATGAAAAACCGGAGAATCGGAACCGTACCAGTTATTTAACTATATATATCTCCAACTCCAATCCCCTATCTCATTCTCAAATTTTCGAACCAACCTCGCACTTCCAGCAACGCAGACTCGCAGTCGCCCTTGTCGGACCCTAGCCCTAATTCCTGCATCTTCGATCGCGCCGTCCCCGGTCGTGGCCAGGCTTGTCATTTGCTCCGATTTCTCTTTTGATTCTCAAAGATTGAAGGTTCGAAACTCTATCTTTGTTGCTTCAATTTCTCATTTGTAGAGATTCAAACTCTAGCCCAAACTCCCTGCATCTCTGATCTTGCCGGTCATCGCCAGCCACGCCACTTGCTCTAATTTTTCTTATCATTCTCAAAGATTGAAAGTTTAAAACCCTATCTTTCTTACTTTGATTTCTTATTTGCAAAGACTCAAACCCTAACCCTAAGTCCCTGCATCTCCGATCTCGTCGTCATTTGTTCCGATTTCTCATTCTCAAAAGCTCAAACCCTAGCCTTAGGTCTCTGCATCTCCAATCTCGTCCCTGCTTGCTCCGATTTCTCATTCTCAAAAGCTCAAATCCTACCCTAGGTTCCTATATATCCGATCTCGTCACCATTTACTCCGATTTCTCATTCTCAAAGGCTCAAACTCTATCCCTAGGTCTCTGCATCTTCGATTTCATCGCCATTTGCTCCAATTTCTCATTCTCAAATGCTCAAACCATATCCCTAGATTCCTGCATCTCCGATCTCGCTACCGCATACTTCAATTTCTCATTTTCAAATATCGAAACCCTATCTTTGTTACTCCGATTTCTCATTCCCAAAGAGTCAAACTCTAGTGTCTCGCCATCTTCGTCACCTCGAGACTCTTAACTTCGATCCCCAATTCCTCATTCTCTTCATCGCTAATCTGATCGCTGGTGCTACTTTCTCCTCCATTCATCGCAGAGCAGTGATCTACTTCGGTATGCCCTATCTCTCAACTCTACCAAGTACCAAGTACCAAGTACTAGCTCTTCCTTGCCTCTTTGCCCTCTCTCCCTCCTTCATCTCCATCCTCGATAAATTTTTTATTTTTACTGATGTTGGGTTCCCTTTTTTTAGGGTTTTCTCAGCAATTTTGGGACTGGAAGCTGAATTTCAACTTGTTCGGGTAATTTTCCTGCTGTGGCGTGACTGATCGTGTCAGTTCTGTAAATTAGGTATTGCGTTTTCCCATTTCTTAAAATTTCATGCTGGATTGGTCTTTGAATAGTGATAATGTCACAAATGTGATATGCACTAGCTAAGTTGGTGAAATGGTAAATTTTATCATGGATTTGGATTTGATTATAATCTCTATTTAAGTGTTTATCATGATTAAATATGCTTTTAAATTTTCTTTTTGATCCGTATCTAGTCCCTTGAAGTATAATCTTTCATGTAGTTCTACTAGGAACTATATTACTTGCCCGCTTGGTCTATTGATCATAATAAAAAATAAAACACTATATATGCAACATTTATTTTCTTTAATCATTTTGTACCTCATTTATCTTTTTTCTTCTATTTTAAATGGATTTAAGTAGAGAAATCACTAATGAAAATACAAGTATGAATGTTGCAAATATAAAATTTTTGTCCAAATCAAAATGTTAGTGAAAAGACTGGTGAAACTTAAGATATAACTTCAAAGTTAAATAAAACAAATAAAAAAGCTTGGAAGGTGAGAAAAAATAGTTCATACATGTGGGATCATTTTTCTAAATTAGATTCCAATGAAGATGATTGGAAGGATAAAACCCAATGTAATTACTGTGAAAGTCTCCTTTCATGCCCTTCTAATTATGAAACAAGTGGTTTAAATACTCTTTTAAGTAGATGCAAAGATTATCTTCCAAATATGGAGGTGACAAAATAAAAAATTTTATCTTCTCAATCAGTTAGTGATGACAGTGGTGGCACTCAAGCACGCACATTTGTTAAATGAAATTTTAATCAAAAAACATGTAAAATTGCATTAGCCAAATATTTGATTCTTGATGAATTATCTTCCAAACATGTTAAAGGTGAAGGATTTAGGTTCTATACTTCTACATTGCAACCTAAATTTGATATTTCGTCTCGATTTACTGTTATTAGAAATTGTTTTAAAATTTTTTTGGAGGAAAAGAAAAAATTAAAGTATTTTTTTAGCAAGTTAAAAAATAAAGAGTATCACGACTGATTGTTGGACATCATACCAAAATTTGAGCTATACGAGTGTGATTGTTTACTATATTGATGATGATTGGAAGCTTAAAATTTTTTTTAAAATTTTTGTTCAATTTCAAATCATGCTGGTATGGTAATTGGTAAAACATTGAAATTGTGTTTACTTGAATGAGGTATAATAGATAATGTCTTCACAATTACTGTAGATAATGCATTTTTTAATGATGTTGGAGTTCAGTACTTGAGAAAGAGGCTGGAAAGGTCATGTATTTAATGGAGAGTATTTGCATGTGAGATGCTATGCACATCTCCTGAATGTAATTGTTAAATAAGGATTAAAGATTCAAATGACTCTATTGTAAGAATTTGGACTGTAGTTAAATATGTGAGATTATCACCAATAAGAGCACAAAGGTTGAAGTTGTGTGTGGAATAAAAAAAAAATAGAATGTAAAAATTTGGTTTGTCTTGATGTTCAAATAAGATGAAACTCTGCATATCTAATGCTTAATGTTGCTTTGAAATTTCAGAAAACTTATGAATTATTGGAGATCCAAGATTCAAAATGTATAGAAAAACTAATGAAGGGGAAGTCACAGAATTCACCAACACATGAAGATTACGATGTTGCTCGAATTTTATTACCTTTTTTGAAAGTATTTGATGATATTATCTTAAAAATATCTGGTTCTTCTTATATTACAGGAAATATATATATGCAAAGCATGTGTGCAATTGACATGATGATTAAGAAATTTTTTGAATCAGCTGACTTTTGCTTAAGTAATATGGCATTTAAAATGAAAATTAAATATGATAAATATTTGGCAAATATTGAAAAGCTCAATATTATGTTATTTATTACTTTTGTGTTTGATCCTAGGCTAAAGTTGGAGAGTGCAGAGTGGATGATTAAGGAAAATTATGAGAATGAAAAAGTCAATGAGTTGAAGTGTAAAATAAATAATGTTTTAGACAGACTTCTTCAAAAATATTCATCTATAGAAAAATCATTATCTTTGCGTTCATCGTGCACATCCCGCCAAGGCCCCCACCCCTTTGGTATCAGAGACTGGTTAAAATATGGAGGAATAAAAACCTTTAGGCTAAGGTACAACGGTTTTGAGGTAAGGATTCGCGATTACCATTATTGTTTCTTCAAATACCGTGTTAAGACTTTGAGCTAATCTCATAATTGCTAAACTATGATCCGTTGGTATTATGCGGACTGGGTATTGAACTAAGCATAAGGAAAAAGAACAGGTCCTAACTTGACAGCCAAGACAAGAAGGCCGTTTGTAAGCCCAAGGGCACACCTGTGTGATCTTAGCCTACGTTCTAACCCAATCTGGAACTGCTTTCTGTGATAGTTCTGGTAGTTATGAAAAATTAGCTTTTATGTCTGAAGCATGGGAAAAATCTATACAAGAATGGTATGACCATTCCCGAACCTCTAACCTGGAGTACCTTGACCTTGCTTCCACCCCAAAAGTATCAACAAATCAGTTAGCCCATAATATTGCCGTAATTTATGACAGGACCTGTTTGTCATCTAAGGTTTGTTTAAAAAACTTTAAACAACTACAGGAGCAGTACCAGAGCCTTGAAAAAGAAGTTAGGAGTTTAAGAGTTGCCCTAAAAGACTTAACGGAGGTTTATTTAAGTAATCGACCTCTCACTAACCAACAAGTCAGGGAACTTGTTGGAGAAATTGCCCAGCAATCTAGGTTAGCTGAGGAGGAAACACTTAAACTCACTGAAAACCTAAAGAAAAAGGTTGATAGGGTAGAAATTATATTCCTTGTAGTAACAGAAAGACCAAAGGAAGTTAAAGGCCAGTTAAGGGCTTTCAAAGATCCAATCAAAATTCTGCAGGAGGAAAAGGCGAAGCTGGAAGGTTGATGGCTGCAATGAAGAGTATTTCTGGAACTGAACAGGGGCAACCCTCAACCGCTGCACCAGTTCCCCTATTCGAAGATCAGATAAGGCGATATAAAAGAAGCCAGAGGCGTCTTCATAACGCCCAGCAAGCTGCAAAGAAGCTGAAGAGACGCTTGATGGGGGAGGAAGGTCCATTGCACACACTTGAACAGTGGATAGATCCCCAAGAGCAGCTGCAGCTTTCTATGCAGGAACATGCCTTTATTGTACCTGCGGAGGTCCTTTATCACTCTCGGAGAGATGATGCTCATCATCGTGTTTACGTCCACCGGAGCGAGGAGGTGATCCTGTGCGTGGATGATAACCAAGTGGACAGAGGGTTCATCCAAGAAGAAAGCTATAATCAACTCCATCAAAGCAGGATGCAATATATCCACTTGGGAGTCTTACAGGTATGAATACAAATCCTCCACAGGCAGGAGGAGGAGACCTTAGCCCTGATTGTCTTTTGGGACAACAGGTGGGTTGGAGATCAAGCAATCCTGGCTACTATGGAGGTAGACTTATCAAAGGGGAGCCAACTTGTCTATGTCATTTCGGCTACAATGATGACTATAGAGGATTTTTATAGAAACATTCAACTTTCTATTTTGACAAAAGGGTACGAGCAATGGAGGAATGGCAACGTCAACATACTCATCACAAGAGGCTTGGTGGGGAGATTATCAAATACCCCAAACGTAGGCTTCGCATATGAAGTTCAGGGCGTGGTTGATTACTTGGCAAGTCACGGCGTCCGCGCATTACCAGGACGGCGATACTCCACCACAGAACACCAAGGACAGGGGTGGCGGATTAGGCCAGCTCAGGACTCTATCCCGATGCAGCCAACGGAGGTCCATACCAGAACACTTCTTGACGGTTCTATCGCCTTACAATTTTCAAATTATACAGTTGCTTCCACTATGCGGCCGCCACACTATAACAGCAGGAATGAAAACCAGAGCGATGAGGAGGAAATCGCTCACATCAGGGCAGTATTTGTTCGTGACCCAGAAGATTCGCAAGATGAAGATGATTCATATTTCAGCCTGCTATCACCAGTGACTGAGTCAACCTTTGACAACTACTACCCATCCCAACAACTGCCACTGTGGGATGCCTCAGACGATGAAACAAAGGATTTTATTAATCCTTTCTTTTCGAACGATGGCGAGGAGCCACTTAACCCCTCATCATCTGTTTCAAATCTTGTTGCTGCAGGATATGAAGCTAAGGAGAAAGTGGAGTTGGAGTATCCCACTATTAAGATGCTTTCTGAAAGGCTCTATTCAAGTGCCATGACTTCAGCAACATCTCCATACAGGCCACCAACGGATACTGCAATGGCCCCTCCTAATTACCCGCCAGCCACAAATATTAATCCCTCTTTTGATCGACAGGCATTTCGGGGACAAGGAGGCAGATTTAAGGGTGGATACAACAACGAGATGTGGAGTCTCCCTTCTGCCCAACAAGCTGGAGGAGCAATGTTCGTAATCCCAAATCAATTGGGACTATTTGATGATGCATTTGACAGATGGTCATCCATTACAAGGAACCATGTTGCAGCCCAGGGCTTTACGGACACCAAAGACAAACTGGAGTACATGGAAAATCTTTTAGGAGAAATTGAAAAACTAGTTTGGATCCAATGGCGTATGCAATATGGAGAAGAATATCAAGCTCTCATCAACTCTGGGGACGGAAGAGAGGGAACTCAGAATATACTATCTCAGATGAGGAGAGTCTTTACACTTGAAGATCCAGCTTAAGGGTCGACTGTAATCCAGGATGCAGCCTACAGGGACTTGAAGAGGCTTTCATGTGATAATGTAAAGGATATTATCCAATACATGAATGAATACACGAGGCTTGCTTCAAAAACAGGAAGGCTCTACATCAATATAGAGCTTTCAGAAAAATTCTGGCTCAAGATGCCTGGAGATCTAGGAAGGAGGATCAAGACAGCTTTTGAACAAAAGTATTCTTGTAATGTTATTGGCGTAATCCCCCGAATACTTTTTGCCTACAGGTACCTCGAAGAGGAATGCAAAGATGCGGCGTTCAAGAGGGCCTTGAAAAATCTTTCCTTCTGCAGTCAAATTCCAATCCCAGGATATTATAAGAAGGAAAAGAAATACAGCGTAAGGAGATCCACAACGTACAAAGGAAAGCCTCATGACACCTATGTACGTATAGAGAAAAGAAAGCATCTAGTCCGCAACAGACGATGCAAGTGTTACCTGTGTGGACAAGAAGGGCATTTTGCAAGGGAGTGCCCTAACGAAAGAAGAAATGTGAAAAGAGTCGCAATCTTTGAACAACTGGAGGTCCCGGAGGATTGCGACATCATCTCAGTCCAAGAAGGCGAGGACCAAAGCGACGCTATCTTCAGCGTCTCTGAAGGAGAAGACTGTAAGGAGATGCAGAGATCTCTCTGCACAATGATACAGGAAGAACATATATATATGCTTGGGGAATTCGATGGAGGTTATAGGCCTCAGGTACAATTACTAGATTCACAAATAAACTGCTTACATGACTGGCAACTTAATGATTTTGTGCAGTCTCAACATGAAAGATGTGTCTGCTGCAAAAGGATCTCAATGCAGAGAGCAAGGATTCATTGCCCAAAATGTTTTGTCACGGCGTGTAATTTGTGCGGTCCTCATTATTTCAAAAAGGAAGTCCCGGTGGCCCCAGCAGCGCCGGCACCATTCTTTCCACAAAGGCTGATTCAGGAGCAGCAGTACTACATAGCTTGGTGCGATGGTGAAATGGAAAGGCTCAGGAAGGAAGTAGACTTCTACAAAAGGAGGGTTAAGGAGCTGGAGCTAGAAAGGCATTTAGCTCGTGAATATGAGGAACTAAAGGGAAAAGGAATCTGGGAAAAGGTATCATCTTCAAAGATAAATCTGGTAGAAGAGGAAGAGGAAGTAGCAGGAATGATTTTTCAAGAAAGTATCCAGAAAGTTACTATAAAGGAAACTACGGAACCAACAGTGGGTCCTAAACTGGTAAAAAACATGCTTTACAATATGAATGTTGAGTTTGAAGTTCCTAATGTCCCCAGGTTTAAAGTAAAGGCAATCCTTGACACCGGAGCCACAACGTGCTGTATTGATGAAGGGACAATCCCAAAGGAGGCCCTGGAACAAAATAGTTTCATTGTTCACTTCAGCAGCATTAATTCCAGACAAACTGCAAGTAAGAAGCTTAAAGGGGGGCGGATGTACATTGGAGACAATATCTTCAGAATCCCCTATACGTACAGTTTTAAAATGGAGCTTGGAGATGGAATTCAGATGATAATAGGCTGCAACTTTATCAAAGTCATGCAAGGAGGAGTACGTATTGAAGGTAATATTATAACCTTCTACAAAAACCTGACAATTATAAATACTACTCCTACAGCAGCGGTTGAGGAACTGGATCTAGAGGAAGATGAATATATTGACATCAAAGAGTCAATATACTATAATGCCGGGAGAAGCAGGGAAACCTTCTTGCAAAAGTTCTCCCCCTTACTAAGAAACTTGAAGAATGCAGGTTTCATCGGGGAAGATCCTCTTCACCATTGGGCGAAGAACCAAATTCTATGTCATCTGGATATTAAAAACTCAGATTTCATTATTGAAGATCACCCCTTGAAGCATGTCACCCCACAACTGCAAGAAGCATTCAAAAGACATGTCAAAATTTTGCTAGACTTGAGAGTCATTAGACCGAGTAAAAATCGCCACAGAACTACAGCTATGATTGTGAATTCAGGAACAACTGTTGACCCGGAGACAGGACGAGAGATCAAAAGGAAGGAACGTATGGTCTTCAACTACAATCGCCTTAATGACATAACAAACAAGTACCAGTATAGTCTATAAGGAATCAACACCATCCTAAAGAGGGTAAGCCACAGTATGATATATTCAAAGTTTGATTTAAAGAGTGGTTTTCATCAGGTGGCGATACACCCCGACTTAATCGAATGGACTGCTTTTTGGGTTCCCGACGGACTCTTTGAATGGCTTGCCATGCCATTTGGTCTTAAGAATGCCCCCGCAATTTTCCAGAGAAAGATGGACAACTGCTTTAGAGGTACCGAAGACTTTATTGCAGTCTACATTGATGACATTTTGGTGTTTTCTCAAACAGAGGAAGATCACGCTAAGCATCTAAAGGTCATGCTCCGGATCTGTGAAGACAATGAACTAATCCTCAGTCCTACAAAAATGAAGATAGCAGTTTTTGAGATTGAATTCCTTGGCGCCATAATAGGAAACCGAAAAATCAAATTACAACCGCATATTATTAAAAGGATTGCTGATTTCCAAGACAAGGATCTCACTTCAAAGAAGGGAATGCGTTCGTGGCTTGGGCTTCTAAATTATTCCAGGACATATATACCAAATATTGGGAAACTATTGGGCCCTCTCTATGCAAAAACAAGCCCCACTGGAGATAAAAGGATGAATCAGCAAGACTAGTCTCTTGTAAAGCTGATTAAGAAGTTAGTCCAGGAACTTCCTGACCTTGAAGTCCCTCCTGAGCAATGTTTTATTGTCCTAGAGACGGATGGATGCATGGATGGATGGGGTGAAGTCTGCAAATGGAAGCCTCAGCAATTTGACCCCAGGAACACTGAAAAAGTGTGTGCCTATGCTAGTGGCAAATTCAACCCACCAAAGTCGGTTATAGATGCAGAGATCCATGCGGTCATGAACTCTATGGAGGCATTAAAGATTTATTATTTGGACAAAACAAATCTGATTATCCGAACCGACTGCCAGGCGATTATTAGCTTCTTCCACAAGTCAGCTGGCAATAAACCCTCAAGAGTTCGGTGGATAGCCTTCACCGACTATATCACTGGGACGGGCGTCAATGTGCACTTTGAGCATATCGACGGGAAAGAAAATCAGCTCGCTGATGCCTATTCCGATTAATTTCTTGTTTAGTGTTTGCAGGATGGCCCAATACGGAGACTCTGGACACACTTGGAGTAGCAGCCCTGGCAGTGCAGGAGGTCAAGGAAAAACCCAACCTCCAGGCTCAGAACCAGCTAGCGCAGTCCCTCGGGATGATTCAAGAATCATTGAACAATACGAACGACTCATCCGTCTCTCCCAAAGCCTCCCCATGCCAAACGAAGTACGAGACGACATTAGGGACGACATCCATCAACTGGAAAAGGAAGTCACAACCAAAGCTCTCTCCGCATTCCAGACACTAAGAGCACTGCATGCCATCAAAGTGGCTGAATGCAAGCGATTGGCTACTAAGCATAATTTTTGGGGTACCTGGTACCCTTCCGCTCAACAACTTGATAGCCAAATTGACACGGCTGGCAAGCTTTTGCACGACTCGGTTCGCCGGATAAATAATTTCTACCTTTGAATAATTTCCACTAGATCCGATAAGCACGAATATATCGTGTTCGTGTCCTCCTCAGCACCACATGCGGAAGCGCGGTGGGAAGAGTAGTGCTTGTACTGTAAAATTCTCTGATGTAAAGTGCTGTAAAGCAGAAAAGCAGATTCCCTCTTATCTCTGCTTCTCTGCTGTAAAGTGTGTGCTTGTGCAAAGGTGTGTGCTGTAAAGTAGAAAAGCAGATTCCCTCTTATCTCTGCTTCTCTGCTGTAAAGTGTGTGCTTATACAAAGGTGTGTGCTGTAAAGCAGAAAAAGCATATTCGCTCTTATCTCTGCTTCTCTGCTTTACAAGAGTAAGGCTCTCTATATAAGGAGAGCCACAACCATATGTAAGGGCATGAAGTAAGTTACAATAGAATCTGTGAGTTTTCCATATCTTCTCCTTATTTCTATTGTTCTCAGTTGCGTTCATCGTGAACAATAGAAATAAAGAGAAGATATGGAAAACTCACAGATTCTATTGTAACTTACTTCATGCCCTTACATATGGTTGTGGCTCTCCTTATATAGAGAGCCTTACTCTTGTAAAGCAGAGAAGCAGAGATAAGAGCGAATATGCTTTTTCTGCTTTACAGCACACACCTTTGTATAAGCACACACTTTACAGCAGAGAAGCAGAGATAAGAGGGAATCTGCTTTTCTACTTTACAGCACATACAGCAAAGAAGCAGAGATAAGAGGGAATCTGCTTTTCTGCTTTACAGCACTTTACATCAGAGAATTTTACAGTACAAGCACTACTCTTCCTTCCCATAGTATTGCAAGAGTTGAATTGATAAAAGAAAGGAATGTTATTAAAACAAGTAATTTGGATGTATTTCAGCTGGTTTAAGATGAATTGAGAAAAACAAAAGCAAAAGCAAAACAAAAAACTTCTACTTGCAAAACAAAATTGAATAAGTATTTGGAGGAACGCGAAGATGAGGCACAAGATTTTGATATTTTTCTTTAGTGGAAAACAAACAACAGTAGGTATCCAATTTTTTTCATGATGACTAAAGATGTGCTTGCTATGCCCATATCTAACGTTGCTTCGGAGTCGGCTTTTAGTATGGAAAGTCGAGTTCTTGATCAATTTCGAAATTCTCTATTTAAAAAAATTATGAAAACACTTATTTGTACACAAGATTGGTTGCGTTCTACTAGTTGTTCTATTAATCTTGAGAAGATACTTGATGAAATTTAAAAAATATTCGAAAGTAAAAATTACTTATTCATTATATTATTTTTATAAAAATTAATTATTGATTTAAATATTTATCCTATATATTTCACATGTTTTATCTTTATAATTGCAGAAATGACGAGCAAAATGAAAACAATAATCTCAATTGATAACTAATTTTCTTTATTGATGTATGTAATTTTAAAAACGTAAGTTACATTTTGTATAACTTAATTTCTACATTTTGTACACTGCTACTGCTACTCGACCTGGAGAATAATCCAATTGAAAATTTGTCATATTTAAAAGTTAGCAATTCATTTTTCGTTTTTGCTTTTAAATCTAATCTTGACATCTTGTTGTATTACCCAACTCTCTTTTAAGATACTTAAATTTATTCTGCTGTTCTACTGAGTGAACAATACAACTGTAAGTTCTTCTACATGGCATGGATTGGTGACATCCTATCACTGAGAAGGTCCAGAAGGATAAGATAGTGAATATAGTGACATCTGACCTTCTTGTATTGTTTATCTGCATCCCTATGAACCTGCTAGTAAAGATGTTTAATTCTAGTATTCTCTAACTGTTGATTTCTTCAAGTATATATATCTCTTTCTTCCTGGATTTTCAAACATTAGTACTTTTTTGTTCTTTCTGAATTTACATTATGGTAATTTCCTGTGTCTTATACTCTCAGACAATTTTCATTGAACACCCAGTGTACGTGGAGAATTGACTTTTTTTATAATTGGAGAATCATATGTTGGGCACTATATTCCTACTTTTGCTAGCATAGTTTGTTTATCTGAGTTCCTATGAATCTACCATCAAAGATGCTTGATTCTATACTAACATCTCATTTTCTTATATTACTTATCTGCATCTCTATAAATCTGACAACAAAGATGTCTGACTTTAGCATCCTTTAACTGTTGATTTTGATTAGAAAATTATTGTCAAACTGCTAAGCTAATTAAAAGAGCAAATGCAAAGAAGAAAAGAGGATAAGGTGAAGGCATCTCAAGTCATAGCAACGATGATCTACTACTACTGCACTGCATAATTTCTCTAATATTGACTCAACTTCAGAAACAGATCTGAAATTATCTAAACAAAATTTATCTGAGGTTTTAACTGATAATGAAGCTATTGCTCATCTCGTTTCCACCTATAATTTTTTTAATATGTGCATGTTAGAGTATTTAAAATTAAATTTTTATAGGATTATAATATTAAGCTCCAAAACCTTGACATAGGGAATAATCCAATTAAAAATTGGTCAGATTTAAAGATTAACACTTTAAGATACTAAAAAAATTTATTCTGCTGCTCTACTGACTAAACACTACAACTACAGGTTCTTTCTGCATGGCATGGATTAGTGACATCCCATCACTGAAAAGGTCCAAAAGGATAAGATAGTGAATAAAATAGCATCTTACCTTATTATATTGCTTATCTACATCCCTATAAACCTGTCAGGAAAGATATCTGATTCTAGTATTCTCTAACTGTTGATTTCTTCAGGTATATATCTCTTTTTTTTTGGATTTTCAAGCATTAGTATTTTTTTGCTCTTTCTGAATTTACATTGTAGTAATTTCATGTCTTTCCTCTCAGGCAATTTTCACTGAACCTCCAGTATATTTGGAGAATGACTTCACTGGATCATATGCCGGGCATTACATTCCTACTTTTGCCAGCAGGATTTGTTTATCTGCGCCCCTATAAATCTATCAGTAAAAATATCTGATTCTACTATTCTCTAACTGTTGATTTTTTCATGTATATATCTTTTTCTTCCTGAATTTCTAAACATTAGTACTTTTTTCTTTTTCTAGATTTACATTGTAGTAATTTTATGTGTCTTGTGCTTTCAGACATTTTTCACTGAACACGTATGCGGAGAATGACTTTTTACAACTGGAGAATCATGTGCCCACACTATATTTCTGCTTTTGTCAACATGATTTATTTATCTGCATCCCTATGAATTTGTCAGGCTGCCGGCAAAGATGCTTGACTCTAGTCTAATATCCCTTTTTTTGTATTGTTTATTTGCGTCCCTATGAACCTGCCAGTGTCAGCAAAAATGTCTAATTCTAGTATTCTATAACTGTTGATTTTGATTAGAAAATTATTGTCAAAGTTACTCATATTGAATGCCAACTACAAAATGCTAAGCCAATTGAAAGAGCAAATGCGAGAAAGAAAAGAGGACAATATGAAGACATCTCAAATCATGGTAAAGATGATTTACTACTGCTGCACTGCATAATCCTTCTGATATTAGCTCAACTTCAGAAATAAATCTGAAACTATGTAAACAAAATTTATTTGAGATTTTAATTGACAATAAAACTACTGCTTATCCCATTTTCAGTTATAATTTTTTTTAATATGTGCATGTTAGTGTATTTAAAATTAATTTTTATAGAATTATAATGCAAAATATAGTTTTAAAATTAATAATTTAAAATCGATATACCGATTTTAGAACCAGTTTAGAATCGGAACAAAAAAAATCAATTCTTTATCTAAACCGGTACGATTTCGGTTCTTAATTTTTTAAAAATCGGAATCCAATTCCGGTGCTAAAATGTCTAAAACCGATACGATAAACCGATTTTACTCACTCTTAATAAATATGATAGCAAGAGCAGTTTTTAGAATGTGTTTCTGTATTCTTACAAGAAATACAAGAATTTGTGCAATACAACTCCACATAAAACATAACTGAAACCCAATGTATCCAATAACAATTTAGATCACAAATAGTCAAGCAATAAAAAAATATTCTAACTCTCCTACCAACCAAATATGACAAAATTTAACCCAATCTCATAAAATATTTTTAAAATGGCTAAGAATTAAAAAAAGAAACAAAAAGGTTTTAGAAAAATCAAGCATAATTTGCGAAATAACGAGGGAGAACTTTGAAGAAGCTTTTTGAAAAATATTTTAAAAAGGGAGAACTAAAAGATTCTAAAAAAAATTTCAGATTTTTTATAAGACGATTTTGAAATTTTTGAAGAAAAAGATTTTAATAATTTTGAAGTAGAAGGAAAAAATTTTGAAGAAGTTTTTTTAAAAAAATATTTAGGCTTTTGAAGAAAAAGATATTGAAAATTTTAATGAAAAAATCTTGAATATTTTGACGTAGCAAAGCCAAAAGATGATTTTAAAAAGAAAGGATGATTTAAAACATTTCCAAGATTTTGAATAGGTAGAGCTCAATTTGAAAAAAAGAATGAAGATTTGTAACGAGGAAGATATTGAAAACTTTCAAGATTGTCTTACAGAAGATTTGGTAGAAAAAAGAAAATTTTTAAACAAACAAGTTTATGATTCTGGAGAATTAAGAAGATTTTGGACAAGAAGATTGCCAAGATTGTGAAAAAGAAGAACATTAATATTTTGATATAAAATACCAAAAAAACTTAAACATAATAAAGGAAATACAAAAATAAACTTGAAACATGAATGAACTAAAAAACATGAAGATAAATTAAAGTACATGAAATATAGTCAAACAAAAATATAGAAGGAAAATATAAAAATTAAAATATCACAGTTAAACTGAAACAAAGAAAATGAAGATAGTAAATATTAACGAGAAATAAACTGAAAGAAAGTTAAACCAAAATAAACTTAAAGAATATAGCTGAAATAAAACAAAGAAGAAGAACAGTGTTTAAGAACAAAACTAAACCGAAAAAGATGAACATACAAAGTTGAAGAACATAAACTGAAATAGTAAAAGAAGAAGCTAAAGGACAAAGTTAAAGTGAAGAACAATGAAACAAAGTTCAAGAACATAGTTAAACTGAAGATAAAGAAAATATAAATTATAAACTGAAACTGTTGTATGAACTATAAGTCTGAAATGGCATAAGTAAAAAAAAACTGAAGCAGTTGAAGCAGAAAAAAGAAGTTAAATAGAGAATAAATTAAAACTGAAGAAGAAAATATGAACTGAAACAATTGGAGAACAAGTTAAAAAACAAAGTTAAACCAAAAAAGAAAATATAAACTGAAACAAACTATGATAGAGAAATATAAATTGAAAAGTAGCAATAGAAGAGATATAAACTGAAACAATGGGAAGAAGAGGAGTATAAAGAAATATAAAATGAAAAGAAAAGGAAGAAGTTAAGGAGACATAATAAAACTGAAAAAATGGAAGAAGTTGAAGAAAAAGAAGTTAAAGAGATATAAACTGAAACAAAAGGAAGCAAAAGTTAAAGGGATAAAATAAATTCAAACAAAGGAAAGAAGTTGAAGAAAAAGAAATTAAAGAAATATAAACTAATATAAAAGGAGGAAGAGGTCAAAAAAAATGTAAACTTAAACAAATTGAAGAAGATGGTAAAAGATAAAAGGATACAAATTGAAGATGAAGCAAAAGAACATAGTTAAAGTGGAAAAAAGAAGAAGATATAAACTGAACACAGAAGCACAAAACTAAAGACCATATTTAAACTGAATAAGACATAAACTAAACTGAAACAAAGAAAAAAAAATGAACATGAAAGAGGAAAAGGAGAAGAAGGTGTCAAAAGCCAAACATAAACAACTTAGAAGGAGAACTTTAAAACAACATGAACTAAAGATAAAATAGAAAACTAAGTAATAAAAACTAAAAGAAAAACAGAAAATAAAGAACTTCAAAACAATATGAACTAAGAGAAACAAGAAAAAGATGAACATGAAGAAGGAGAAGAAGAAAAATTTATTGCAAATCTAAAATAAAACATAAAACAAAGGACTAAATAAAAACTAAAAAAAGGCAAAAAAAAATAAAGAACTTTAAATGAACTAAAGATAAAACAGAAAAGTAAGAAATAAAAACTAAAACAAAAACAGAAAATAAAGAACTTCAAAACAATATGAACTAATAGGAATAAGCAAAAAGTATTGCAAATCTAAAGCAAAACATAAAACCTTAGAAGGAAAAAAAGAATTATAAAATAATATGAATCAAACACAATACAAAAGATTAAAGAAAAACTAAAACAAAGACAAAATAAAGAACATTAAAGCAATAGTCTAAACATAAAATGGAAAACTAAAACCATAGAAAAAAAGAAGAATTTTAAAATAATAGGAACCAAACATAAAACAAGAGACTAAAGAAAAACTAAAACAAAGACTAGAAATCAATAACTTTAAGGCAGTAGTCTAAACATAAAATGGAAAACTAAAAACCATAAGAGGAAAAGAAGAATTTTAAAATAATAAGAACCAAAAATAGAACAATACGAGAAGAAATAGAACAATATAAGAAGAAGAATTTAAAATAATAAAAACCTTAAGGGCGCGGCGGTAGGGGCGTGGTCGGGGCAGTGGCCGGGCCGCAATCGAGGCAGTGGCCGGTTGGAATTCACAAGCTCTGGAATCACAAGCTCTGAACTCAAGAGCTCTGAAATCACCGGCTCACTTGCAGATCCGCCGTCCGGCACTCCGGCGCAGCGATTCGGGGCAGCGGTCGGGGCGATGGAGAAGCTCAGTACTCGGCCGGTTGGAAATCATGAGCTCTGAAATCACGAGCTCACCTGCAGATCGGCGCTCCGGCACTCCGGCACAGTGATTCGGGACAGCGGTCGGGACGATGGAGCTCTGAACTCGGCCGGTTGGACGAAATGACGAGCTCTGATGAAGACAAGCTCTGGAATCGGGAGGCAGGCGCTCCGGCGCTCTGGCACTCCGACGTAGTGATTCGGGGCAGCGGTCGGGGTGATGGAGCTCTTCTTCGGCCGGCTGGACGAAATCGCGAGTGACGAGCTCTGGAATCGAGCTGAAATCGTAGGAAAAGGGAGGAAAATCACGGGAAAAACAGTGAAAATCATGGGGAATTCGAGGGGAATTGATGTTTTCCTTGCGTTTTGGCCGGGAAAAAAAACCGGAATCGGAGGAAACTGGAAATGGGTGATTCTCTCGATTCTAGGTTCGATTCCCTCCATTCCCCCGATTCCCGGTTTTGGGAATCGAAACAAACACACCCTAAAAGGAAAAGAAGAATTTTAAAATAATAAGAACCAAAAATAGAATATAAGAAGGAGAAGAAGAAGAAGAAGAAGAAGAAGAAGAAGAAGAACCAAAACAGAAAACTAATAAGAACCAAAAATAGAACAAAAGACTAAAAAAAAGCTAAAACAAAGACAAAAAAATGAAGAACTTAAAGTCTAAACATAAAACAGAAAACTAAAGAAGAACAACTATAACAAAAATAAAAATGAACAATTTTAGAACAATATAAATTAATAATAAGAAGAAGAAGAATAAGAAACTCTAAAACAATATTTCGTTTGGAGTTTATCTAACATAGAACTTGCGCAGTGAGAACACAAATTCCAGATGGCATGTCATACGAAGATCACTTCATGGCATCGAAAAAATGAAAATACCTCCTAAAATTGTAGCATGTCACAAAAATTAGTGTCATTAGCAATTTGGTAACATTTGTCCGGATTGTATCAGAACACACAGTTTCTAGAATAGAAAACAACTACTAAGACACTAATAAAAAGGCCAAGAAATCTTCAAATAAGAACAAAATATGAGCGAAAGAAAATGCCCTGATAATGGGCTGTAAGAGCCCCGATTGACGTTACTCCTTGTTGGCAGCAGAGTTCTGATAAAAAGATAATTCTAGTTGTTTTAACACCTAAGTTACAGAAACAAGAGGCAATTATAGTCGTTGTTCTAATTCTAGCTGTTCAAATTGAGGAAATTGACGAAGAAAATAGTAGAGAAAATGAAGAGATTGCTTCAAATTAAAGGGAAGCCACAGCTAAGAATTCAGAATAAGAGACTGAGGTACCTGATCGT
Organism: Trichopus zeylanicus subsp. travancoricus; assembly: GCA_005019695.1. Taxonomy (NCBI): domain Eukaryota; kingdom Viridiplantae; phylum Streptophyta; class Magnoliopsida; order Dioscoreales; family Dioscoreaceae; genus Trichopus; species Trichopus zeylanicus. The sequence goes on along the minus strand of RXID01020764.1, from coordinate 120,136 downwards.
CGGCCTCCGACACCTCCAGAATTGAAGTAGAAGAAGAAGAAGAAGAAAACACTCACATGGAATCGCAGCAAGATGAAACAGAAGAACAAACAAAATCAAAATATGAAATAGAGAGAAAGATCAAGCCAAGAACACTTACCCTAGGACCATCGAACCCGGCAGAAACCCTAAAATTGAAACACGAAGAACTCGAGGAACTGCGTTGTGAAGGCGAACCAGACTGCGAAGGAGTTGTCCTTGAAGCCGTAGAACCATAGAAAAAGGCCCCGTCGGAGAAGAACTCGACCGCCGGAAACCCCAGAGGCTGCCAGATCGCTGTGAAATCACAGTCGGTCCGCTGGAAGACGAGGTGGACGAGGACAAAGGAGAATTCGAGGAATATGAGGAGGAAATGGATATGGATCTGACCTCGGGATCGGGGGGGAGGAGCCTGAGGAGGAGGCGAAGGGGGAGGACGGGACGAGAACTCGGAGAAGAAGAAGAAAAGGGGTAGGCACTAGGCACTGGCAGGCGGAGAACGTCTCTTTAGGGAGAGAAAGCTGCCGCGGAGGCTGAGTCGCGAACACATGCGATCGCCTTCCAATTGAATTCCGCCACGTGTAAATGGTCCGGTTCGCCATTCAGTTTTTTTAAAAAAGGGAACCGGTCTACGGTTCGATTTACTCATCAGTTCCAAAATAGACTACCTCCAGCGGCTTTTGGTTAATTAAAGTATGTTCATGGGTTTTTTGTAAATTCAAAATATCTAGGGCTAATGTGTATATAGCACATATATCAGGGGGTTATGAGTTAAAAACCCGACCTTGCGAGGCGATCTATATGCAATTTCATTATCTGAAAGGGGCATATACGAAAAAAATCCCCAGACTCAAAAGTGGATTTCGTGCTCTCGCATCTCACCAGAAAATTGTTAACCAAAAAACAAAAAAGAAAAAAATCTCACTGAAACAATTCCAGAGATCACCAAACAAGAACGAATCAGAAGAAGAAGGAGATCAAACAGGCATCAATATCTATTTCTTCACCAGTTCCATCTACTGCCAAGGTAGCCAACAGAGCCAACTGCTCCATTCCCTGCTTTCTCCGTGTGCAAAATGGCACTGCAACTCCCAGTGCCCATCAGGTATTCGACATTATGCCTAGCAGAACCCGCGCACCTCAGATTCCCACCCTCAGCCCTCCCTCTTCTTCTCCATCCCAGAAACCCCTACTTCTCTTCCCAGACAACTTCTTCGAAGGTTGGAGCGAGAGCTTCAAAAGCCATTGAGCTTGTGCTCGGCCGGAGAAGAGACGACGATGGAGACTCCGACTTTGATGAGAGCGGTGATGAAAACAAAAACAAGAACCGCGAAGATCAGTTTCTTATGTCGGACGCGGAGAGGGCAGAGATGAGGCAGAAGATAAGAGAAGTGCTTGACATGAACCCAGAGGTGGAGGAGGAGACCGACCCCGAGCAGAGGAAGATAAAAATGAAGAAGCTGTTGGAAGAATACCCTCTGGTTGTCGAAGAGGATGATCCTGACTGGCCAGAGGATGCGGACGGGCGGGGTTTCAAACTTGACCAGTTCTTTGATAAGATTACAATAAAGAATGTAACGAAAGACGATGACGATGAAGACTATGATAGCGATAAAGAGATAGTGTGGAAGGATGACAACTATATCAAAGCAGTTAAAGACATAACTACACATGAGTGGGAGGACACTGTATTCAAGGACTTCAATCCTCTGGTCATTCTTGTTCATAATAGATACAAGAGGTTTGTGTGCTTTTCTTTCTTGCCTTGATTTCTTCTACTCCATTCTCGAGTTTCACGATGTTCCGGTGTTGTAACTGTTGTTTGCAGGCCCAAGGAGAATGAGAAGGCAAGAATTGAACTGGAGAAAGCAATACACATGTTTTGGGACACTGGCCTACCTTCACCTAGAGTTAGATTACGATCACATTTTTGCTGAACTTCCTGAAATTTTTGCAAAAATAATAATAAGAAAAAACATTTATGGTCATGTTTAAGTTCAAGGCATTTTATCTCTTTTTGCAAACAATGCAGACTCATTTTTTGTGTCCGTCAACCTAGTGACTAGAATTATGACAGTGTGTTGCAGTAGATGCTGTAGTTGAAGACGAACTTGCTGCTGCCCTTGGAGTGTCGATCTTTCCTGAAATTCTCTTCACTAAAGCAGGAAAGATACTACACCGTGATAAAGGTACTACACTTGGATAACAAACAAAAGATATTTTTTAAGGATAGCTTTCTGACCTTCTTGAACACACTGATTCTGGATTTGATATTTTCTCTGTCATTTTAGTTATTCGTAAAGCTGATGAATGGTCGAAGATCATGGCATTCTTCTACTATAAAGCAGTTAGGCCACCATGCCTGGATAAAACAGCAGGAGAGGAGCAAGAGAAGATCCCAGCACTCCCATATTAGAAAAAGCAGAGTTTGATCATTATTGTGTTCATTGTAATCAATGTGGGATGATGTATGGAAATAACATTGTTCATTGAGAAAAAAAATGTGTACACGGTGTGCTTTGCTACATCTCCAGTGAAAAAACATTTGGTTGGCTAAACATGAAGTTTAAATTCAATGTCTTGGTGATCTACAACCAAACATGGTGTTGTTTGTGTCTCTGGGTGATGAACAGTAAACCTAGTAACCCTTGTTTCCTCGAATCCGAGCTCTCATGTCAACCTGAAAAAAGATAGTGAAAAAAATTTGCAACCTTCAGTTAAAGCAGCATTTCTTGGGACACGAACTCATGCATGTATATATATCCAGTATATAACTTCATTATTTGCATTAATATTCTGGAAATTACAGTTTTTTCATAATTGCAAGATAGCAAACTGATGCATTTGGCTTCTCAAAAAGCTAAAAAAGGCACCATAATTCAAATACATAGAACAGATTATCATCATTGTGCTGACACTGAACAAACTTTGCAGGGGAAAAAATGCAGAAAATGGACTAGAACAGGACATTGGGAAGACTGAGAGAGTCTTGCAAGGCAGTTATTCAGGGGTTTGTGTCCAAAATGCAATATTGAACTTCCATACAACTATGTTTAAGTGGTTTAAGTTTTCTAGCATACCTGGCCTCTCTTGCAATTGAAATATGTTTCCCTCAAGCCAACACATTCGCTTGATATTGAGGGTGGCTTCTCTCCTGCACACTCTCTGAATGATCGATTCTCAACCTGAAGAAAGGGAGAATCATCATGAAACCCGAGGAAATAAACCAAAGAGAAAGCACCAAAAAAGGGAGATTTATCTATCAATGGAAGCAATTAAAGTTAATAATTAACCCCACTCATGCTCCATCCTATTTATTTGGGTGGTGGCTTCAAGCAAAATATGTTATGTGAAGCATGGAGAATCAAACTAGGAGACACTGTCAACACCGTGGGTTTATTTTGATGTATGTGGTCATAAACCATATGTTATATCCCCATTTTCTCACCACTTGTATTTTTTTTTGTGAATCTATGACTACCTCATTACAATCAGGATCAGAAGAAAATTTATTCATGTTGTGTAAATAAAACTACTGTTCCCATGTGGACAACAGATAATACAAGAGCAAAATTTTGGATGTGCTGAATGCTTGCATGCAAGAAAGATTTTGGCACCCATTGATAAATGAAAAAGACCCACACTTCATGACCTCGAGTTTCCTTGGACTTTTTTGTATGACCTCATTTTCAGTTCATTGATAAAAAATAATTTATTTGCCAGCATGAGATGTTATACAACAGAATGAAGATTTCCCAGTTACCAATACTAAGTTCAGGAGCATAATCATGTAAGCTCTGGACCTGTACCGACATCCTTCACTTAAACCATAAACCAGAATATGAAGATATCGTAATTGCTTCACGTACTCTGAAAGGAAAGAAGAATTTGTTGAAGCTAGGAATGAATCAAAGATCCAGCAGGGAATACACAGTTTTGTATGCACTACCTGTTGCTTCAAACTTTCACCTTCAATGATCTCACTTCAAAAACATAACCACACAACCACCATCAATAGTCCCTTGTCACCCATTATAGCAATAGACAAATTGGTACCCACAATAACAACACAAATCCTGTTTACTTCAACTGCTTCCAAAGTCTACTTTTGCATTCATTGCTACCCATAATAATGGTTTCAACCCAAAATATCATTAGACCTTATAAAGCATTAACTCCATTATAGGATCTACTGTCTGCATCCACTTATCAGACTGCATACTTCTTCAGTCTCATCTCTGAAACTCCGCATCACTTATCCAAACGTACTTAGTTCACCTGAGAGATTTATTCCGACGCTAGACTGACATCAAGTCAGATACACCCTCCATCATCATGCTTTTGCAGTTCCACTCTTCCGTATGAAGTTATCTCGTAGACTCTCTAACATGACACAAATCAAAAATCGATTCCAAAAATCCAAGAATAAATACTAAATGTAGGTTTATAATGGAAACCCTAACAGAAATGATTCTTTCCCAGGTCGGCAAAAATATTGTAGTCACTTGTTGAAAATCATACATCTTGATCCCTTACAGAGTAAAAGAAAATTATACATCATCCCGAGTCCCGACCAAACATAATTGCTTCATCCAATCTACTACAAACACAAAACCCAAACGACCACCTTGGTCCCCTATCCTCCATACTACACGTTTTGATCAATTTTTTTTCTCAAATTCACAACTATTTTCCAAAAACTATGCTTTTGTACCATTCATAGAAAGATTTGAAAAGAATCAAATTCCTCGAAAAAGAATTATATAATTCCATCAAGAACGCGTCAAAAGGGAAAAACTTGGATGAATAAGAATCGTTACCTTGACGCAATCGCTCTCGCTGAGGCACTTCACCAGCTCCAGAGCAAGCCCTTTGCACGACTTTGCCATTACGCTGAAGAAGAGAAGAGGAGAATGGAAGAAGAGAGCGCTGCGAATCAAACCGGCCGCCCATTGAAATATCGGTGGAGGTGAGGCGGACCGAAACCGGACCGGACTGAGATTCAAATGTGACCGAGAAAAAATATCAAAAAAATTAAAATTATTTTTCTTTTCTTAAAAATGAGGTAATTTGGCTTTTCTAGGTTAAAACTTATTTTTAAACCAATATAATTAAAATCCTAGACATTATTAGACGATAATAAGATAATTAATTCCTCAATAATATTTAAAAGTAGATTTTTAAAATATTTAGATAAATTATCTAAAAAAAGTGGCAACTAGATGATTAAATGAAGACTTATTAACTAGTTTAGCATCCATAAATATATCTAATTATTTGGTTATTATTATTTTCGGTGGGCATTATTTATCGACAAAAATATTAATAATTTTTTAATTATAAAAATTAATAAAATTTTTCCTTTACAAAAAGATATAGTAATAATTATTACGATTAGACCGTCGAACTTTTAAAGCTTTTTCAACAATAACAGAGCAATAAAACGGTGGTTTTATGAGAAAACCAAAGATATTGGTTCAGATTAGACCGACCGAGGAGTTCGAGCCGAAACCGGCCGGCTCGATCGACCGATGGCTTAAAGAGGGAACCGAAAGGCCACCGGCGATGTATGCCCTTTTCGGAGACTAAAGTTATACTTAGGTTTTCTGTCGATCGAGAAAGCGCGCGAATTCAACTTTTTTTTTCGGTTTTTTGTTCATTTCTTTTGTTGATCGTTTGGTTCGCAATCCTGAAGAAATAAATGGATGGAATTGGGAACAAGGCGAGGCGGCCTTCTCTGAAAGCTCGGCATCCCGATTGGAAAGAAAAGGTAACAAACTGCAATTTTTTCGATTCCAGCTTTTCTGTTTGATTTTTCTTCTCTAAAATAATGAGAATGAAGTCTCGATCATAAAGTTGCCACATTTGGTTGTCTATGGCGTTGGATTGTGTTATTTTGTATTGTTGTTTGTTTTCCCAAGTTGTTTTCCTTTGTCTTCGTAGTTTTCACCTTCTTTTGATTGTTATGTTATTCAGTGGATTTCCACTTTGGTATAATATCATTTTTTTTAGCTTGTGTTATCCATTGTGTCAACGGATGTTTGTGTGTTCAATCCTTGATGCTAAAATTGCTTCTTTTGATTTGTGACACTCGCTACATGCTTTTCTTTTCAATTTGGATCTTTTTAGCTTCGAAGAATTTGATAGTTACTTCTTGCTTTTATAGTTTTTGCTTTTTTTTATAAAAATATGGTGGCTTAATTGGTATGATGGTTGATGAATAAATTTTTTGACTCTATTGTGTTATAAGCAGTTGAAGCAAAATTGCTTGAGAAGGATACAGGATGAGAGAAAACACTTGCTCTGGAAAATCAGGTCGACTAGGGGGCCATCTCCAAATGAGAAGGTTTGTGTGTCAGTATCTGTATGGAATATTTGTTATCTTTGTTTTCTTTTTTTTTACCGTAACTTGAATTCTTTGATTACTAAGTACTAGAGTAGAACAGAAGAATAGTTGAACTACTACCCGTTGCAAATAGCAACAGAGAAAATATCTGAAAGGAAATGATTGCTTCGTCTAGTCTTGATTGTCTGTTGTCACATTATGCTATTTTACAGGGAAGTTTTTAGGTTGAAGAATGTTTGGGTGATACGAATTGGACTTGGTGATAGTACTTTAGCTTCTGAGTTTCTGTGTGTTTAAGTAATTGTAGTTAAGTAAATTGAGTGATGTTAATTGCTGTTGATTTGATTGCTCAAATTATGTTTTTTTAAACATTAGTCTATATACCCTTGCAATCAAATAGTTTCAGACCTGCCTGACTGATTAGTATGTTATTCTTCAGGAGATCATGGAATCTACATTTAGGCATATAGTTTCAGATGAGCTGAAGAAAATCCAACAGTTGGCACCAAAGGACCACCAGGTAATCTCACCCTTCATGAGTAATGATGTGTGGGAGTATGATGGTCTACAGGAAGACATAAACGGGACTGACAATGAAGACCTTTTGATAGAAATGCAACAGCTTCTGTATGAAGACTTGAGAGAGGAACTGATTCAGAGAGGTAGCACTGTGATTCTAATTTTAGCGTATTGTTGTCATGAAGTAGCTTGGGCCATTTTGAATGTGGTCGTTTATTTTTACGTTGATATATCAAGTCACTCTGAACTGATGGTATTTTGCTGCCCACCTGTTCTGATTCCACGTAACGAACTCTTCGTGAAATATTTTTGCTCAATCCACAGAACTAACTATTTAGTACTGATCATTTTCCATTTCTCTGGTTACAAATATATACATGATTCAGGTAAGCAATTTTTTAAAAGATTTTTTTAGTTTCTGAATGGTAGGCTGATAATCAGATGAGCTGATAGCCTAGTTGAGTAAGTGTTTGTTTTTGATGTTTACAGCCGTTTCAGCAATTTATTGGAATAATATTTTGAGAGGTTTCATTTGAAACTTTCATGTTTATTATTGTTTGGAACTCCTTAATAGCTGATTCAGTGAAGAAGACAGATTATCCTTAGATCTCCCATTTTGCCTCTCAGTCTCTTGCAGGGTGTCCATTTTTGTCATGACAACAGTGTCATTTATGAGTGCTGGTTACATAGTACCCTGTTTGTTGTTTTCACGTTCTTGTGCATCTCATTGTGATTATTTCAGTTATTTAATGGTGGTTAGCATTCATGAATTGCTGGTTTATCAGTGTCATAGGCATTCTAGTCATACGCCAAAAGACTACATTGTTTAATTTTTGGTCCAGGTATTGGTCAATTTTCTGGGAGAAATTAATAGGTCTTAAGCAAGAACAGTACCTTTCCGGTAGTTCCAGATTCCATTTTTCTAAATTTTCTTCACAACCCTCAAACCCCTACTGCCTGGATAAAAAGCAAACAATCAAACCAAGTGAATGTGTTCCAGATAATTTGTTTAGCTTACAATGGAAGAGATTGTCTGCATCCTTGTTTGTTCTTTCTTGCTAATTCTGAGTGACAAGTTATTTGTTGGATGAACATATGCAGAACTAGAGATTTATGAAAAAGAGGACGAATATTTAGCTCAAGCAGTTTTTGAACACATGCAACTTAATGATGGCAAGGTACATGCACAGTAGAATTGATTTCCTCTATATATGTAGCAGTTGAACTACATGAACTTTAACATCTTGTGTGAAACACTTGCCTTCCTACTTTTTATTAGTAGAGCCAAACATCCAATGGCATCTAGCTAGCATGCAAATTTTGCTTGTCAATTCAATCATTGGGAAATTGCTACGAAAATGTATCTTAGCTTGTGTTTTGTAGATTATTGATGATATAAGGTACACTCTAGGCAGTAGTTACATGTTATAACATTCGCATTGGTTGTATCTTCTAATAGAATCAAACCTTCCCCAGACCATTTGGGAGTCGGTTTCTTCCTACACAATTTTTAATTTTAATATTTCTCATGTTGTCTAGCTTTTGCCTATCAAATACCATATTATCTCCAATTCTTCTTGCAATCTTTTGTCCATTTATTTCTTTTGTTTGCTAAACCATGCCATTTGCACTCATTTGTTTCTTAGGCAAACTTTGTGTGCTTGTAGTTCAGTTTCATTGTTGATCCATTTTATTTATTTTCCTCTTTGTCATCTATTCATTTGGAAGTTATCCATTTTTTCCTTTGGATTTGCTTTCTAGTTACTCTAGCGCCCCATTGCTTTGACCTGATACTACATTGACAGCTCAACACTCTTCCCTACATTTATTGTTGAAATGCTTTTACTCCTACTAGTGCACAGTTTCTCACCAGATTTATGAGTTAACCTACAATATTTTATTTAATTTGCATAAAAGAATATATATATAACCATCTATATTTTGCAAAACAGTGTCCTTTTTTTCTGTAGCTGTGCTATCTCTGCAGGTTAACAAACCTGCCTAATTATCTTCTTGTGCTGGTTTGCAACTGAAAAAAGAGATCCTTAACTTTCTATTCCAAAGTTGCACAGCACCTGCATCCTAGCAATAAACGTATTCTGTATTGCTTTGTTTTATTTTCTAGTTTCCTTCTTTTATCCTATAATTCGAAAACTTGAATTCTGACACCAACTTGTCTAATAGGTTGATCAAGATGATAGAGTATGGTGTCCAATCTGCAAGCATGGCGTGCTCTGGGAGACCCGTCAACTCATTTATTGTTCTAGCTGCAAGCTTCGGCTTGACCTTGAAAATGATAAGGTAGTGTCTTTTACTGCACTTATCTGAAAATTTGTTATTATACCGTTATCTAATCCAGCTATGTGTTGTATAAAGTATAAGTATTTAATTTTTTTTGTTTCCCTGATTAGTTGATTTCTTTTTTTTCTCCAAACACCAGGTGAACTTGGCGTTCCTGCGAGATCGATTGGGTGAAGTCCATATGGAACATTTGGATAAAGGATGCAAAGCAACTCCAACCTTCTGCATGGAGACTATGTTTGATTTAACTGCACTTTACATACAATGCCAAGCCTGTAACACATTTGAAGTTGTATTATGATTGGCATGAACCTTTTTGTTGTGAAGGATATGTATGAATGGGAAGAGAGAACCAAAGTCCAACAACCATTGTGGTTCTTTGCTGCTCTGTAATTATGGTGTAAATTCTACAAGTTTTAATGGTGTTTCTCAGTCAATTTTTTTGAGATCTTGAAGCAAAATTTTTTATACGATTAATGTGCAGGTGATGTCATTACATTGGCTTAGTTGAAATATTTTTTTGTTTTGTGGTTTTAAGTGTATTTACTCCTTCAATTTGATAACTACCAAGATAATTCCTCTTCTTCTATATTACTTTCTATTTTATATCAAAAGAAATATGATATTCTACATTTACAAATTCACCAAATATTTCTATTATATCTCTTTCGTTGCATTGGCTTATAAAATGTTAAAGTTGGTTGATTAGTGCGAATAATGGTAATTCATCACAATCTGTGATTGAGATTAAATAAAATTATTGTGATTACTCATTGTAGCTATCCAACATTACATTTTATCAAATTTTTTAGATTTATATCGATTAGTTATTTTTTTCATTTGGGTTAGGATAATCCCTTTTTAAGATTTATTTTTAATCTTGATTTAACGAGGCAACAACAACATAGGAAATTTTTTGGTAAAGATGGGTTGTATGTAATTATTCATATGTCAAGGGCTCCCATGATATCATACTATTAGGGCTTTAGATGGAATAGTTCGATATAAACCCCATCTGAAGCGTGATGGTTTTTCCCCCTTCTTATTTTCTTCGGCACAACAAAGCGTATTGAAAACTAGGTAACCTTCTCTAATTTTTTCCTTTTTCGTTTTGATTTGCTTCCGATTTTTCAAAGCTCCTATTGTTTTAATCGGAATCTAATGGTTCGAAATCTCAAATTGCGGCTGTTTTGAGCGAGTCCTGCTTGGTTTCTTGCAATTCCTCCAATAAGTTTCATCGGAAAAAGATCTCATTTTGTTTGATGATTCTCGGTGATATGTTTGTTTGGAATCATTTCAAGCCAAAAGTTGAATTTTTCAGTTGCCAATTTCATCATACATTGAGTAAGTATCTCGTTTTAACTAGGTATTTTATACCCAGCTTTTGTTTGTGTAATCGGGAGTTCTAGGTAGAATTCTAGGTAGTTTGAGCTGAAACTTGAGCTCCAAAGTTCAAATTCTGTAGCATGAGTTACTCAATGAAATATCCAGATTTTCTCTGTAAGTTTTGAAGGAATAGTCAAGCGAAAATTTTTTCAAATTTCAGCAATCTAATAGCTTTTTCTATGTAGATGTAAAGCTTGGTAATCAAAACACATTAATAAGTAGCTTGAACAAATGGGATGGAACTTTATCACAGAATGATTTCTACATTGCACCCAGAGCCGTAATTGATAAATGGAAACAGATTGATACCAATCTTCCCCCGTGGACTTGGATGCATTATAGGGCAATTGCTATGGTCTCTTCATGTGAGGTCATTGTCCATTTTGCTTTTCTTGCATTTGTTTTATTGAAAGCATGAACATTTGCAGTTGAACTTCTTCTGTTTGTTATATGCTTAGGAGGAAGGATATCTATCTCTGGAGAAGGTTCATCACTTTGATCTGAATGAGGTGTGCCTACAAAAACCATTACTAATTTCAAGATTTATGTGAACATGGGAATTTTGGACTTTGGATTGACAATCAATGAGATGATTTTCTTGTGCAGGATTGTGTCCGTGTGGGAAGCTTCAATGAGATAGAAGAAGCAAGTGACGATGCTACTTTCGTATGCCATTGATTTAGGAAACCCTTGATTTTCTATACAGGTCCTGTAAATACTATTGCTTGCTTTGGTGAAGTATGGTAGTAGGAGAGTTATGTTTATTTCTTGGGTTGCCATTTGTCATAGTCTTCATCCATATATCAACTGATGGATTGCAAACTTCACAAGTCAATTGTCTAAACATTTGAAACTTTTTCAATTCTTTTTTGTTGGGGAGTTGTTCTTACCTTTCAATTTGAGCATTTCCTGTGTTTATAATGAAATGTCATCTCATACTTCCATGTTCCTTGTTGGTAATCAACCTGAGTTTTGATTTCATTTGACAGGTTCAGAAGTGCAATAATGAAACACACATTTATGATTTCCCAATAGTATACAGCTTTTCTTACAGAGTTTCTGTTATGTATTTCCGTAGATATTGATGTGGTATATATCTTTCTATCATTTGACCCTAAGAATGGATTAATTTCTCTATATCTAATACTTCAAACCATACAACATTGCTTATCTTTCAGATGGCCGGCCTTTGAATTTTCATGATATCGAGAATGACCTTCCTCATGCCCCTTTGAAAACTCTAAGAGAGTCAAAATGGACTTATATGACCCAGGAGGTATGTTAGCCATTAAGACGTTGTTTTCAGTTAAACTGTATTCTTCACCATTCTGCAATGTTATGCAAATCAAATCATGCTTGATGCTTGAAAGCCTGTTGGAGTAAGACACAAACAGCTTTCTCAATAATGCTAAAAACTCCACCAGAACTTCATTACCAAGAACAATGCCTTCTCAGACCTCCTGCCAGTTAACCAGTAAGAAGATTATATTGCTTGTTAATTTCTATATTTTTGTGCTTGCAATTCTCACATTTTCTTAGTTTCTTTTTTGAAGTTTTTCTGGTTATGGATATTAGATTGGATAAAAGATGCCAAGGTGGAGATGAGCATATATTTTATTTTTGGCCTTTCAGATCAGGTAATAACATTTTTGAGTTCTAGCAGGAGCATCCATATTTGCATCACCCATGGTTCACATTGCACTCTTGTGCAACCAGTGATTGGATGAAGTTGCTATTAGCTGGCACTTGGAATGACTCTCAGATCTCATACTATCTATCCTCATGGCTATCAGTGGTTAGACAAAGGATACCTCCTGAACTGCAAAATAAGACAACTGAGAACCATTCAGCTTCTTCTGTCATGGATATTTGACTACTTCTACGCTACTCGTTGTTTTGGAGCTCTCAATTACATGCAAAACCATCATCTTTTGACATTGTATATATTCGCTTGTAGTGTCAATCAATGTGTTGCCATTATATCCATGAAATACATGTGTAAACATTAGCTTAGTTTCAATTTACTTTTGTCTGAACTTGTTTAGTGCAGTTCTTTTTCTTCTATGTTGGTTTGGGTACCATAATTCATGTTTTTCTTAGCACTAAACACCTGAAGGGTAGGTTAGCCAATTGTCATTGCTCTACATGGCTTATTAATTTAATTTTGATGTTTTGATTCTTAAAGGCTATTCTAGTTTATTTTATTTGGAAATGATGCATGATATGCATGCAGCATTACAAGTCAAAATTTTCTGTATCAATAATCAGGCATAGAGAACGTACCCGATGAGGTATGAGAAAATTTGCGTCATTTTGAAATAGCAATATGGAATGACAGAAAATATGTCTGAAGAAGCCTATTTATTATGGTCCTTGATTGGATGGATAGATGGAAAAGGAACAAGCTGTTCATTTTACAAAGCTCACCTGATATATTAGGTGTACTTTCAATCAACCAAATTGGGAGATTGTTAATATGTCCAACTTTTTAGCAACTAAACATGCTTCTGTTTTTCTTATAATAAATTTGCATAGTTTAACATTTAGTATCATCCACTATTTGGGTATTGCAATGTTATGGATTGAGGATAAGAACTAAGGGGCTCTCTTTTAGGGTTTCAGAATATTTCTTGGATTGAGATTGGATGGCCACAAAAGCCTTGAGAACTAAGAAGCTCCTATTGTGCATTGCTTGCGATTCAGCATCATCCAAAACTAGTCATAGGACTTTTTTTCTACTTATCTGAGAAACATCACTTCACTTTCATAACTTATCATGCATAGACAAAAGGAACCTAAAAAGGCGGCATTTGTCATTTCTCAGTTTGATTCATCTTCTTGGAGACAGTTACCAAGCACTAGAGACATTTTTTAGTGTTTCATAAGGACTTAAAATAGAGACCAGATTGGTTTTGTTGTTCTTGGCTAATTCTGAATGGCTTCATCTGTTTAGCTGATTTCTTTGGAACAAATGTAGAAAGAAGTCCTCTTTCTATTGATTTACTTACATTTGTGTGAGATTTGGAAGTTTCTGATGCTTGTTCAAATTCTGGATTACTATATTCTTTTAATATAGACACTGAAGTCAAAATAACAATAAAAATTTGGGCAAAAGATTATGATAATGCAGAGATAACAGAGAGTTGGCATCAAACTTTGATACTATAACCTCACACCGAACCTTCCAAAATGGAGTAGGTAATAGGAAAGTCCATAGAAGGTTCTCCTAAGAAGTCTGAAGAAGGCTTCACAATTGGCCAGGTTGGACTGATGCCTGGCCCAATATTTCATTGTTTGGCTCTGTTGTTTGTCACTGTGTGTGACCTTGATAGATCTCGAACAGCCTGAAGCCCGAGCCCGGAGTGAATTAGGTTAGGCCTACTCCTTAGCTATATACAGTTCATTTGCAGAACACGAGTGGCATAATCATGGAATCAAACTTAGAAGATTTTATTATTCTTATTCTCATAAGACAACCCTTAAAAGATTGTTTCTTGGAGTTCATCAGCAGCTCTTGAAATGTTTTATATCAGGATCTGATCTCAGGAATGACCTTCCCTAGCTGTAAAAATTAACTTAGTTCTTGTCAGAATGGACCCTGCTGACAATGCAATTTGTTATTTCATTAAGATCCACCAAACTCCATAGAAAACAGTGTTGTCATAATTCCCATAGTTTTGAACCTTACTTGAGATTAACATCAATAGAAACTAACCATGCAAGGACATTGAAGTAGATAAATTAATCAAGTTGCTTAGTATGAATCTCCTATAAGAGACGCTTAGCAGAGCTGCTCTTTGTGCTTCATTGCCTATGAAACACGGGCTTGGAGGGTCTGCTACCGAGCATCTTTCCGGTGATCAAGAGAAGGAAGACTCAGCGATACTACAGGTCCCTCTCGCATGGTGTACCTCAGAGTTTTGACTCTCCGATTGTGAAGCTAGAACGTTTCAATACAGAATCCGAGGCCTACCAGCACCGCTTATCTTTTGGGGAGTTCTCCAGTGAGCTCTGCTTATCGGAAGATTGTGGAGATCAAGCTCAGCCTCGCATGGCGAAGGATGTGGCGTTTGAAAGTTTTCACATATTTTCTTGTGTTGGCAGGTCCTAAAATATGAGCAGGAAAAGATCTGGTAGACTAGCAGGAAGATAGATTGTAGATAGGGGGTAAGCTCTGTTTGTGATTTTAGTCTTCAAGCTCAAGTGTTCAATGATGACTTATGTTTCAAGATGAAATATCATGATCTTTCGTTATTGAAAGATCAATGGATTGTTGAATCTTTTACTATCATTCATAGTAGACAAAACAAAGATAACAGCTACAAAACAAGAATAGTATGTACATGTCATGTATATAACAGATAGTAATGTGACCAGTGATGTCCACCCCGATCATAATTTGGGAATTAGAGTCAATGACCCTAATTTTTTCCCTTGATAAATGAAAAAGTTGAAAAGTTGACTTTGGGAATCAAAAGAACCCTAATTCTTTGCACCACTTGCCAAATAGATCCAGTTAAGAACAAAATCATTATCAGTTTCAAGTCATTCTTCTAAACTTTTTCTCTCTTTTGTGTCCTTTCTTGTGTTTGTTTCCTTCCCAAGAGTAGAAAATTCTCTGAGGCAAAAGCATTAGATCTAGGAAGTGTTAATTTAGCTTGGAACTCTCCAGCAACTCGAGCTTAGCTTGAAGTAGACTCAAATTTGATTTGGCTTGAGCTCAAAGTTTTTGCTCGTTTATCAAATGAGCTAAATTTGAATTGGATTTAGTTCGTTCAATTCCAACTCAAGAGCTCATTTTTTTAATATTTAAAAATATAATTTTAAAATTACAACTTGTAACATATAACACATAACATATATTTCATATTTAATTATAATGTTGTAGTTAATATAATTTTTTAATTTAGATATTATTTTATTAGTATAAAAATTTTAATATCCATGTTTTATAGGTTATATATATTAGTAGTATTACCTATAAAATTTTTAGATTTAATATTTTGCATTATAAATTTGTGAATTATAAATTATCATGTTATGGTTGATATTTTTTTTATAATTTTTAAAAGTTATTTCAATGTAAATTAATTAAAAATTAAAAAGATTAATCTTTAAAATTTTAATTTGAGTGAGCTTGAGCTTAGCTCAAGTTGGACTCGTTTAAGCTTGGTTCATTTACACTCCTAATTAGATCAATTTGAACCTCTTGTGATATTTCCTAGACATAAAATAGTTATAACGAATTTAATGTAAATATAAAATAATATAATACACAAGAATAATATTCATAGAATAGCTAAAAGAAAATTCAATGCAAATATGGCAAAGGCAAACCATTTTCATCACACTTGACAAGCAATTGCTGCCTCAAAGCAATACATAGCTTCTGCATTGGTAAACATTTACTTGAAAAATAAAAAAGTTAATTTTGAAATTAATAAAATTTAAAATTCATGAGCACATTCATGTCAAAAACCTTGACGACAACTAAAAAAACTCAAAAGATCCACTTCAAATTAATTATTAAAAAAATAGATTTACTTCAAATAACTCGAATCCCAGCCCTCGCCTCAAAGCAATCCGTTTCTCCACGTGTCACACAGCCCTCGCCTCTCCACTGCAAAATACCCCTCCCACTCCCGATCCATCGCTCTCCGACGAAGCACCGCTCTTCAGCACAACGCTCCGCATCCCCAGTTGCCTCGAGCACTCTCGTTTTCCCCTCCAAATCTCCCCACAATTTCAATCTTTCCCTTGAAAGCGAACCAAGTTTGTCAAATTTTTGTTTTAATCCGTCCAAATATCTCATCTTGCGCCAAAATCCGCGCTTTTTCGAGATGTCGCTGCCGATGGAGCAGCAGGGGCAGCCTCCGGGGGGCTACGGCGGTCAGTACAGACCCCGAGGCGGCGGGGGCTCGATTGGGCAGGTGATAGCCGTGCTGGCCGTGATCGCAGTGCTCGGGGCGGTCGCCGTGGTGATCGGCCGGTTGTGCTCTGGCCGTCGGGTCTGGGGGCTTGGCCAGTACGATATCGAGGGCTGGCTTGAGAGCAAGTGCGCCTCCTGCATCGACGGCCGCATCACCCGCCACGTGGCGCCACCGGCGCAGGCGAGGCAGAATGGCAGCGGAGCTGCGGCTCTCGCGGCAGGGGAAGCGGCGCCGGAGGTCAAGCCGGCTACGCCCGAGTCATGAACCGGGTTCTCTCGTCCTCATTACTTCTTTGTTTTTTCTCTTTTTTTGCCTGAAAATGTTAATTTTAATCATTTCTCAGTTCAAAATGGAGGAAAAAAGTCAAATAGAAACATGAATAAATCCTCTTTTTTCCGAATATTTATTTTCAAGAAAAAATTAATTCGTTAGCATTATTTACTTTTTTATAAATAAAATTTTTTAGAAAATAATTTTCGCAAGTTTATAAAAATTATCTACCTTATTAATTATTAACAAAAAATTACTTGTTTTATGCTATAAATTTATAAAAAATCACCTCAATTAAAATACTTAAAAATATTTAATTTAATTTAATTTAATTAATTTAAGGGATAATTATTTATAATTTTATGTAATTAGCCTTAATTACTTAGAACCTTAAGTAATTTTTAAAATTACCCCCACCCCTTTTTTCTCAAATCCTATAATTATTTAATCAAAATTTTTCCAAAAAATTTTCATTTTACCTTCAGTTATTTTTACAATTAAATTCCTAAAAACTTATTTTTTATTATTTGACATCCTAAAATTCAGTTTTTTGCAAATAACATCCCGAAATTATTTCGATTTACAGAAAAATCTCTGAAATTCGGATTTTTGCAAATAACACCCTTAAATTATTTCGATTTACAGAAAAATTTTCGAAATTATTGAAACGACGGCGAGAGTGAAGATGCACGGTTGCCAGAGGTCGGCAGTAGAGGTCGAGGCCGGGGCGCCGGCATGCAAGCGTGGACGGCCAAGGCCTAGGTCGTCCGCGCTCGCGTGTTGGGGACGGAGGCCGAGGCCTGCGCACCGGCACGCGTGCATCGACGGCCTCGGCCTCGGCCTCCGCTCCTGCCGCCGGCCTCTGGCGTCACCACCCGTGCGCTGTTACCCTCGCCGTCGTCACAATAATTTCGGGAAACTTTTCTATAAATCGGAATAATTTAGGAGTGTTATTTGTAAAAATCTGAATTTCTGAGATTTTTCTGTAAATCGGAATAATTTAGGGGTGTTATGCAAAAAACAGAATTTCGGGCTGTTAAATAATAAAAAAAATAAGTTTTTAGGGGTTTAATTATAAAAATATCCGAGGGTAAAATCGGAATTTTTTGAGAAAATTTTGATTAAATAACAATCAGGGGAGGGTAGGTAAATATTTTGAGAAAAGGGGGTGTGGGTAATTCCGAAAATTACGGAGGTTGTAGGTAATTAAGGCTAATTACAGGAGTTATATGTAATTATCTCTTAATTTAATTAATATAAAATATTAAATTATTTTTATTTGATTTTATTGCGGATAATTGATTTATAATCATGAGATAATTGATTTGATAAAATTAAAATTAAAATTTTAAATTTTATAACATCGAACAATTGATATTTTTTAAAAAATTTAAAATAAAACAACTTATTTTTACATTAATTTAATAATTATTTATATCACAATTAAATGATAATAATTTCGATTAATCGATAAAATAGAATTGAAATAAAATATTTTTTGAATAATTTAATTGTTGTGATTTTTGTAAATTTGTAGTATAAAATAAGTGATTTTGTTATTATTAAATACTAAGCTAGATAATTTTTTGTAAATTCGGTAATTTTTTGAAAAAGCTCATAAATATATAATGTAGATTTTTTGCATTTTTTTTGTTTTGTCGTGCGGATAATTGTGAATTGAAGATTTTTAAATTTTTTTTTTTTTAGTTTTGCTTTTGACTGCTTTTTGTAGAAGTTAAAAAAACGTAAAGTTTGTTTCTTTTCTATAGTGGTGCATTATATGTGGTTGATAATTACGTCAACGTGCAGAAGAAGACTCTTCGTTAACGTCTTGATTATTTTTTTTAATGCCTTTTTAGGTATTTAAATTGTTTTTTCCATAATCTTTTATTACAAATGTAATTAGGTTTTTTTTTTCCATATATCGGTTTATGTTAGACGTGATTTATCCCATTTAAATGGAATAACTTCCAAATATGTCTCTTTTTCTTTGCTTTTTCTTAGGATTTTCAAAAAATAATGAAATTAAAGGAGAAGAGATTGAATGCTTGGGATTCGAAGAATTCAAGAAATGCAGCAAGCAACTGTTTCCTTTTCTGTCATGCATGTAACAAGAGCTCACATCACTTGCAGCATAGCATTCAACAGCGCTAATCCATTATGCATGTTCTGTAGCCCGCAATGTTAATATTTAAACATTTGCGATTTTAAAAAGGAAACCCTATGATGAAACCATGATCAGTAGTCTCTCTAATTGATTGTAGTGATCCAACATGCGAAGAATGACTGATTTGCTCTGGTTCCAATTTTGCAAATTTATCCTAATCACTGCGTTAGATTTTTACTGTATTAATTACTTTGAATTGAAGGGAAAAGGCACCTCTGAGCAATAGTTAAACATAACCAATATATCAAAAGTTAATCCAAACTCAGAATTTACTCCATTCAGGGGTCAATCACAGAAAAAAAACATGTAAAAAAATAGAAAAACCGTAGCTGTAGCTCAATAAGATTTCAAGCTGCCAGTTGGTGATCCAAGTCACAGAAACACTAGAAAATAGAGATCATCATAATTAGACAACAATGAGAGCAGTGCATCGAACTGCCACTCTACATCAAAAATGTTTTGTACTACGAAAAAAAAAAAATGGCCACCACATAAATACCTTCTCAATAGCATCTGTATGTGTAAAATCAGTCATTTTGACAGAGGAATACCTCTCAAACCTTTATTCTATATGTCCTCAGCTGAACATGTGGGGAAGAGGTCTCACAGCCATGAATGCATCCACCATCTGACAAAGATCACAAAATCCATGAATAAGTTGTGTACAAAACAGCTTGACTCAATAGGAATCATTTCCAGAAAATGGGAACTTCACATCATTCTGCTCAAGCATCAGAGTAATACATTCAATCCACATTCCAGGTGTCAAATTAGTAAAGATAGATTAAGCATGCATTTATGAAATCATATATTTGGCTTCTGAAAAAGAAAAACCAAATTTTGTGGAATAGGATATCATTTTTTTCAGGCAATTAACTTACTTGGTCTGTTACCAAGGCCCTGGCTCGACGATGTCTTTCAACCAACTCAGAGAGAACTTCAATAAGACGAGCCTTGACTTGGCCTGTCAACATCCTTCCAGCACCATATTCCTATAAAGTGCATCAAAAGTGAGAAAATAAAATAAAATAAGCCGACATGGTACGCTCTTTTCTTCACAGGGAATGTTTCAAAATATATTGCATCTACATACCGTTCTAATGTGTTCAAGCTCTGCATCATCTTCAAGGAAAAAACCAAGGTACTTGACAGGGATATCCACCTGATCCAAGATTCAGAAGAAATAACTCACTGAAGGTCATTGACAGCATAGACATCAAAAATCAAATTCTCAGCTTAGAAATAAATGAAAGTTTGCAGAAAAACCACTTTCTTGGGTCAAAACCAACACAACCATTTAAAATGAAAAGTACCTCAAAACAGGATAGAAAAATGAATGATGACACTTTACCTATAGTCTCCGAGTGAGATTACTTAAGGTATGTTGGCATTAAAATATTAAATTCCACTTGTATCATCATTCACATCTACTTCAGGTGGCACTTGTCACCATTAAGAAGCACATCAAACAGTGTGATCCTCTAATACAACTTAGCTCCAATTATTTTCTTGTTTCACCACCCAAGATACACTCCTAGAATGAGGCTACAACTCTTGGCACCAAGATTGCACAATAGATTAACTAGTGGAGACATTAATCAGACTATAGAATTTACACTGATAATTAGATATCAATACATCAAACCAGAAACTAGATCCAGCTCCCCAGTGGTTAAGACTTCCAAGGGAAGATTTAGGATAAATACAAAAACTCAAAAACTGCATAGTCGCACTAATATTGAATCGAAAAGAGATAAACCTGTACCTCTAAATTTGCTCCAAATTTCCTGTGGTTCTCAACAGAATCCTGTCCACCAGAGAAAGCATACCTATTTACCTAAAAAAAGGAAAAAGTGAAAGCATTAACACTGGTCCTTGATCAGGAAATTTAATGATACTAGACATATGCAGGACTATGTCCACAATGAATTTCCCTTATAAGCCTCTAAATTTCCATCAATACAAGAATACTTGTGCAATTAAACACAAATGTTTGAAAGTCATGTATAAATTTTTTTTTTGAACTCGAATATACACCACAAAGACAACATTTAGAGGACGATGACAAGAGAAATAGTGACAGCATTGTCTCTTGTTTTGTTGAATTTGCTATAAATATGAAAGCAAATGTGATATAGTTAAGAGACAAACAGTGTTTTAGTACTTTAGTGTGAAAAACAAAGACAAACCAAGTTTCTCTAACCGCTTTGAAGAGTACCGACCATAATATCAAGCACCCAGCATATCATTCTGTTACATCAATCACCCATTCTACTGTGGTTTCACATTAAATAAACTGCATTTTGCAGGATAACATGATGAAAACTTTATCTCCAAGCATGATCGTTTACAATCTTCAATAGTTTTAACAAATAAAATGGGACTGATGTAAAATGATACGCAATAACAAAGGACAAAAGTCATCAGGTAGGTAAGCAAGCCACACAGTTCCAATTTCCTCAGGTTACGCTCAATATTCGGCAATTCACCTGCCACACCTTTCAGATTCACCTTCATATGGCATAAAATAAACATCTTCATTTTTGAGAATTTATTAGTTTATTTTGTTAGAGAAATCTCTCACCATCAAGCTCAAATTTCTTTTACTTCAAAACTATCAGCCACCAGGCTTTAAGATGTTTGGGCTGGACCTGCCTTTCACTGGCTACCTAATGAAAATAACCTTCAACTGTTATGTGTGTACTGATTTTTTTATAGGAATAGATCCAACATTGTATGGCATTTCTTCAAGTAAGCAAGGGGACAGTAAGAACTGAAGAGACTGAATTAAGCAAGTTCAACTATCAATCACTTAATTCTAGGAAGAACTATCAATCATATCTAGAGGTTCATCTTGTTCTCTACACGTAAAAGCAGCCAATAAACAGTGCAGCAGCTTGTTCATCTGCTCTATTTTGTTTCATGCTGACCCAGTCACTATAGTTAGACAATATATAAGAACAGTTTACTCCTACGATAAAAACCTGGATAAGATTGGCCTTGTATTAGAAACAACCAAAAAATTCCAATATGGCATGCGAACAAGCTATTATGCAATAAATGTTAGCATCTGACATGTCCATCCCAAAAATATAAATAAGTAAATAAATAAATAAAATGGAGGTGCAAGCCAACCTTATTCTTTATGTCTTTTGGAGAATCCGTCACATATATTGCAGAATTTGGATCACTAGCAGACATCTTTCCAGTCTCTCCCTGTTGATATCCAGCATTAGAAAGACCATAGGAGAATAGATGCTTCACAAAGCGGATTATCATAAAGCAGAACAACACTCTATCAGAGTTGATAGTTAGCAAGATGGCCACATCAAGTACTGATCTAGATACTACTACAACCATAAAGAATGCCATGTGCAGTCCTTCCTAATCTACCTGAAGTGCAGGAAAGAAAGATGACTCAATTAATGCAGGTTTATGGTAGCCAATTCTTGGAGCAACATCTCGTGTCATTCTGAAGTAAGGATCCTGAAAATAAATGAAACAGCATCCAAGGGTCAAGCAACCTATTTAAAAAAATGCTCACACATGTTTATCAAAACAAAAGAGTGTTTCTCAAACAGTATGATAACAAAGCACCTGGTCAATTGCACATGGTATTAAGCAACGAAGATTTTTGCTGTTGTTGCCAGAGAAGAGATGTGGAAATGAACTAGCAAATGATGGGACTGCCTGCAGTTGAATGGCATCAACTATCAGACAAACCCAAATCTTTGGGCCAATATTCAGGCAGTATCAAGCACACACAAATAGGAGGGCATGTAACAGCAAGCCTAAAAGCAACTTATCTGCAGAGGTGTTGTGACATAACCTGAACAGGCGGGAATGAAATTTTCCCTATGTGGTCTTCAGGTGTGAAGCCAAATATTCCAACAACCTGCATAGCAACAATATTGCATTTGTGTAATGCTAATAAAGGTGCATTCATCAATGAGGAGAATACTCAGTGTTTCACTTGATAAGTGCAATAGGTTCACCTTATTGAATGTGACACATTTTGCAACATTCACCATGTTCTCATAGAATGATCTGAAAAGAAACATTCAAAGCATCAGTACATTTTATAGCCTATAAGCATATATATATTGATCATGAAATGATATATTCAACTAAGTTGATTCAAACTAGCATGCAAATGGCAATGCATTAATTTAACATTATTTACGATGTACTTGAATAAAACCATCGTATGGCACAAAGTATTGGAGTCCAGTTTTCTTAGTAGGTTCTGAGACTTAAACTGATGATGTTCTACTTATCTCCAGCTAAAGTTAACAGTTAAAAGCAACAATATTCTTAAAGGTAACAACTGCACATTATACAAAAATATCAAAGAATTATTTACGTATTAGCTTGCATATTGCAACAAACAATTCAATTCAGTATCATATTAAGAATGGAAGATAGCTCGCAGAATACCCGCTCAGATAATTAAAATCTGAAAAGATGAAGGTCCTTGTGATGTCAAAACCACATGCAATGATGTCTTTCGCATTCTCCCTCGCAAGCCTCTTGCTCTCCTCAACCGAGAGGCTCTTCCACATGCATTTCTCATCATCAGTAAGTTGTATCACAAGAGGAACTTTAAACGCATCCTGCAAATACCTATATCCAAGCAATCAGCAACCACCAAACTTAGCCAAATTTGCCATTTTTGAAGCAAATCGCAGCACAAATCAACCAAAACTACATTAAACCGTCATTACTTGGTGAACATGAAGGGGATCAAATGGCCCAAATGCAAAGCCTCCGACGAAGGGCCTCTCCCCGTATAAAGATAGAATTTTTCTCCTCTTTCATACAAATCGAGAATCTCATTGAAATCCCTGACGAAAACAAACGCAAAAATGAGATCTGGTAACACAGAAGTCAGAGAAAAGAAGGGGAGTTTGGGACCTGTGGGCGAAGAAGACGCCACGGCGGAGGAAGACGTGGGCGGAGCGTCCGGTGAGCTTCTCGACGCGGCTGACGAGGTCCCCGCCAAGGCGCTGGCAACCGAACTTCTCGATGAGCTTGTCGTAGTCGATCTTGCTGCCATCCTTTGCCGTCACCTCCCACGGGTTCACCACCTGCTCGTCTTCTCTTCCGCCGGCGGCGCCCGAGGTGGAGCTATTCTCGTCCGGCATTGGAGATGGATCGAGAGAGAGGCGGCGCTAGGGTTTCGCGGCGGGGAGAGAGAGAGAGAGGGGGCCGGGGGGTCAGGGAAGAGGGAGCTTGGGCAAGGGTTTGCGTCGCGGACGGGTTTAAGGAACGTGGAGGATCTTAGAAAGTCCGAATGATGGGGATTGTTCGGCATGTATTGCATCGCGGGATCTTCAATATGCGGATTTCTTTATAATACCACCCTCTGTATTCTTCGGAATTGTACAAAAATTTACTGTGGAGATATTTCTTTTTAACAAAACCCCTTCCATTTCTCACATCGGTCATTACAATGAAAACATAATTTGGAGGGTACATTTGTAAACATATATTAAGAACTTTCAAAATATAGATTAAAAACTTGAAAATAGATCTAAACTTTAGTTTTATATTCACTAAGGATATATTCAGTCAGTCTAATTTTGATTATCCACAATATAGAGATAATATCTTATTTGCAAGCCAAATTATAATTAGAAATGGTGATATTTACATGTAGCCCCTCTGATGGTTTAATAATTACATACAATACTCGATACCGTTGAAGAATTAGTTCTTTTTGCATAAAACCACCTGATTTCTTATTAAAAACTAGTTCTTCCACTGCAAACGAATACACGAAATAGGTGGTTTTTTTTGCAAATTTTGGGAAGAGGGGCTTTTGAATTTTGCACAAAAACCCAAAACCTACGCAATATTAGGAGAAGGGACTGTTGAGAACCCTATCCATTCCCACCAAACTCTATCAGGAAGAATCCAATTCAATACATCTCCGGCGGGCACATTGGAGTGAAAAATAGTGGGCCTTGATTTTTTTTATTTTAAGGGACCCACCCAAAATAAAAATTAAAACAATATAAAGGCACTTCAATTTCAATCCTTCGCGTCTCTCAAACAGCTCTTCTCTTCATTTTAATTTATTTTTTATGTTATTTTATTTTTTTATTTAGTCTGAGCGCCATCGTATCGGTACGAAAAAACACGAACGCTATGATATCAATTATTTTTCTATTGTGTCGATTTTTATTTTATTTTTTTGGTTGGAGTGCGAAATTTAACTACCTTTGGAATTATCAAAAAATTAAAATTTGCTGAGGGTTTCTGAGGTTGGGTTCTTGATTTTGCTGATCTGAGGGTTTTTTTTTTTTTTTTTTCAGTTGATTTCTTTTGTTTTTTGTTTATTTGATGATCGTTCTCGATCACCAAGAAATGCTTCCCTTGGGGTTTTTCATTGCATGTCCTTTAGATATATTAGGGTTTCTTCAATTCTGATGTGTGTTTCTGAGTATTAGGTTTTGTTTACGACATTTGATTTGACTGCTTTGACGATCTGTTGAGTTTCTTCTTTATGTGGTTTTTTCACTTCGTATTTTAGAGAATGGTACACAATAAACCTTGTCTAAACCCAGCTTTTCTGTTCATGATCGCGTGTTCTTATTCTCGACTGGAGGAAACTGGTGTTCTGTCTCAAATATGGACCGTATGATCGCATGTTCTTATTCTCGACTGGAGGAAACTGGTGTTCTGTCTCAAATATGGACCGTATGATAACCTGCACCGAGTGGATAACCCAAGCAGCTTGTTATGTGATTTCTGTTTTGAGAGATCATTCTTCATAGGACACCTGTAATGTAATGGAACAAGGCTTACATTGGATCACTTTCTGTTTGTCTTCTCCGTAGCCCTTGTTTTAATACTATATTTTTATTTGATTAGCTCATATACAATCAATATGTTGTAGTCACACCAGTTCCCTTTGTTTTCTTGAAATTGGAATTTTCAAATGTCTTACTTAGCTCATCCTTTTTGAATTGCAGAAGGAAGTGGGATGTTGTTTTCAGAAGCTTAGTCATACGGTGAGTTCCTATGAACTTGTTTCCTAAAAACAAATCATCTACTCTTAGAGCATCTTTATATTCTCCTTTATTTGTGTCTCAAATATTGTTTTGAATATTGTAGTTTTCTGCCATCTGGCAAGGAATTCATGCATGTCATCTGTAGTTTTTTTTTTTTTTTTAAACTCCTGTATGAAGTGCTGAACATTACTACGGGACTTTCTTTGGACCTATAACTTCAAGCCCTATTGTCATTTTCCATTAATTCCTTGTAGAATGATTATACAGTTTGGTGATCACATTTGCTTTTTTGCTGGTGAAAGCTTGGCGGGCAACAAAACTCTCAGGGGGTCGTTTGGAACATATCAAGGTTAGGGTGATCCCGCCCTAATCAGACTATTTTTCAAAATACAAAAAATTTGACCGCACTAATATTATTTAATTCATTTAAATTATAATAAGGATTTGATTAAAATACCATCCGTCTATCTGAATCGTCGGATTTCGATTCAACGGCTCAGATCGCCTCAGTCAAAACTCAAATTATATAATCTCCTCCTCCCCCCCAAATACTGCCGCTCATTATTGCCCCAATCTCCACCATCACTGTCCGCACGAGCTCGGCCGGCGACGTCATGGGTCTCGTGAAGAAGATAAATAATAGTATATGAACAGTACTCACCGGAGGGCATTTTTGTCCAAAAAAAATTTTAACCATCTGCTAGCCAAATCAGTAACCAAACAAAATTTACTTGATCGCATTAGCATTTTACACTTTATCCCTTTTTTTGATCTTAACATTGATTTTGACCCGTTCCAAACGGACCCTATTGCTCACAACATTAAATTCTCTAATTAGTAATTTGTTAGCTTGCTTTATTACCATAGCAAACAAGGAACAAATGCAAATCACTGAATACAACAGCTTTAAGACACACGTGACTCTTTTTTAATAGGACCTCATAAAAATAAAATTAATATTTGGAAACTATTTTTAAAAAACAATTGTAAACTCTATTCTCATCATTTCATTTTTACTTTTTTTATTTCTTGATTTTCATATTTTTTTTACACTAAAAAATGAAGTGGCTTCGTTATTATTATTTTTTTTTGAAGTAAAAAAATTTGGGAGGGGGTCATAGCCTGCAGGCTGCAGCAGCCCGAAATTGACCCATTCTTGGAACGGGTCGAAGGCCTTGTCGTAGCTGGAACTGCAAAATCTCACGTGTCCAAATATGGATCTCACGTGTGTTTTTTCATATACAACCCTGCAAACGTGCAAAATTGCATTCGAATCTCTTCAACAAATCTTATGGAATTATGAGTATGGAACTTGGAAAATTCAAAGGTACCTGTTTTGAGTAGAATCCTTCTGAGAGGAGATGAATATAATTTTGCATACTAGCATGAACATATATGCCACAAAAAAAAACCCAATTATGAAGTGTCACATAAAGATTCTGGGTTTTTTTGCACTTTTTAATAATTTTCTATATTAATGTAGCTGCATCTCAAAACTGAGCATGTGGGAGGTCATATACTAGTATTACTGCGTCTCTATTTCAAGCACCGCCAACTCTCTGAAACTTAGTTCAAATATTCTTTACAGGTTGCTAACTAGGTCAGCTTCCACTTTCTCTCTCTCTTCTTCTGCTTCTTGTTTTCTTGTTCTTCTGCATTTGATTTGTGCATCTTTTGAGGTGTGCTTTTTGGTTATAGGTGTCAGATTTTCAGTCTGTGTAACTTGGGTATGAGTTTTCAATCTTTGGATTTTTTTGGGTTTGGTTTGGTTTACTTGGTTTGCATTGAGTGAATGCTATAATGCAAAGATTGGTGACAAGAAGGCAGAAATCGCAGCTCTTCTTCTTTTTCTTCTCCTCTGCATTTGATTCTTGGAAATTCTGAAATTTGCCTTTTGTTAACTAATGGAAGATTGTGCACTCTTTGTTTAATCTCTGTGTCCTCATTTTCATGTTTTCTTCTGGGTTGTGATATACGAGTCCAACCTGTTTATTATGTATTTATTTTGTTGCTCAGAAGCCGTCATTATCTGGTCCATTAGTTTCAGAAGCAATGACCCAAAGTGATTGAAGAGAATCATGGGTATATTGGAGAGATTGATGCAGTGAAAAATAGGAATTGATCGTAGAAAAGGAAAATTACCATTGGTTGAAGCATGTAATGGAGTCCAATAACTGATAAACTAAGACATTGTTTGATAGCATAGCAGCTCAGCCATTAAGGAGGAATGATTTGATAAATAAATTTCTAGATCCTTGTTCTTGATCGCATAAAATTTGTTTGGAATGTTACCTTGCCTCAATATTTATGCTCTATTATCTTGTCGTGGAATTTATATTTAGATTTTGTCCTTTCCCTGGTATATTAGCTTCGCAGATTTACAGATTGAATTGACAATAGTCCATGTTTTGGCTAATCATTGCAGCTTAACAATTTGTCTGGATCAAGATGATAGAAAATGGATTTCACAAAGTCAAGGCAGATCTCATGGTCAATCATGTTGTTACTGGAGCAAATGGTTCTTTGGTATGACAATTGCAATATCTTACAATATCCTCTCTCTAACTTCGATGATTTCTGCACATTGTTAAACATCAAAGGTGGCACCCAAAAATATTTATGCTTACAGTGCCATGCTTTATATTTCAAAGCACTTTATTGATTGTCTTAGTTAAACCCAAGAAATGAAGAGGTTAAACATGCAGCAAACAATGTAGTATTGATTGCGATGTTGTTGGGCATGGCAATGAGGTTCTGACACCAGTTGATGGGGCATGAATTTCTGTATGGAAGAAAGGAGGGTAGCCCTGTAAAGAATTAGATGTATTCATTAAAAAACTCTGAAAGTTGAGCATAAAGATTTGCCGAATGAGAAGTTGTGATAATGAAAAATATCTAAACATAAGACTAAGTAATGGCATAAATCTCTTCCTAGAAACATTTCTGCATCAATCCAATACTTAATTAGATGGGATGATCTAATATTCTTTCTGGTTACTCTCTTATAGAATGCTGTCCACTGCTAAGCGACATGGTTTAGATAATCTCATAAAATCCAAACACACAAGTTTGGCCAAAAAAATATCATAAATAAGGCATCCTTAAGCTCATCCTTCTGTGTTAGTTACAGTAATGGATAATTTTACATCAACACAGTCGGAATAAAAAAAAAAAAAACCAAACTCGAAGACATTTCCATTAAAATGCCATCCTTGTGAATGTGGGTAAGGTTTGCCAGCGGAGTCAAAAGAAAAACATGAAAAATTTACATTTTGTGTGCCCCATACGTTTCTGAAAACTAACAGGCAATTTTCTTCACTTTATACTCCTTTAAGTTCATAGATTTTGTTTTTGGATGATATATAACAAAAGTAAATTCTTCTTACTGCTTAGGATAAGGCTAATTCAGGGCAACTGCCATTGCGAACTTGGAGCAGGAAAATAGCTACCGAAGAAAGGAATTTACCGGAATTTACTCCAACTTTGAAAGAAAAAGTCCTTATGGTAAATATTTATCTGAGCACTTCCTTTTCTAATGCTATTTTATAATAGCTAACCAATAATTTTGATATAATTTTTTTTAAAATTCAGTTAAAAACCTGTTGAATGATGAACTTAGCATACAAACTAC
Organism: Trichopus zeylanicus subsp. travancoricus; assembly: GCA_005019695.1. Lineage (NCBI taxonomy): Eukaryota > Viridiplantae > Streptophyta > Magnoliopsida > Dioscoreales > Dioscoreaceae > Trichopus > Trichopus zeylanicus. The sequence continues at coordinate 90,552 of RXID01020764.1, read as the reverse complement.
AGAGGCATTATGCCCATTTATATATAAAACAAAAAACACTTATAACATACAGGAAAGTCAAATTTCTTGTTAAATGATCTTTACTACTTACAGCACATGAGTATTTCAATCTCCTTTGAGATAACTCATGAATATAACCTTCTAGTATGTTGCCATCAGAAGTAATTTTTTCCTGAGAAAGAATAGTTAAATATTTTCATGCTGTAGTCCTACTTTCAATCTCATGGTTAACATTCCTAACTAAATGTTCGGTTTGTATTAGGGCCCCTTTATATTTAATCTATGCCGCTATTACATAGAAGAAACTGCAAATGCACAGGTGAGCCTACGATCCTAACCTGAGCAGAATCAGTTGTGTTGGTGTTATATTTTTTTTCTGAGCTGTTTTGAATTTCATCTGATCATCTTGACTTCCATCTTTGGGTTTGTTTTATTTCAGGCTACAATATACAATCCTTTTAGAAAGAGGAATGTTGTGTCTTCCCATGGCATTCCTCTTGGAGGAATTGGGTATGCCTTTCTCTGCTGTAATTTATGGAACATATGATTCTTGAATGCATCCTTTCTTTACTCGATGTTGATATATTGACCATATGTGTATGATACATTTTGTTCAATCAGTCTCTTAAGTTCTGTTCATTCACGTCCATGATTGTGCATGTGTAGATCATGGCTAATTGTTTCGCTCCTCTGGTATTTTGTTAAATAGAAATCTCAATGTCAGGGAGACTTGTTGAAGTGATTTTAGTACATTTGTATGGAGTTTTAGAAAGAACAAATAGGAAACTCCCAATCCATGCCAGATAGCTAAGGCTTGATTAATCTGTTTATTTGTTGAACATGTATAATTTTTACTTCATGTGTATACACAATCATGTGAATAGCATTCAAAATTCTCAAGCAGTATAGGCTCTATCTATATGGCCACCTAATGTTTGTTAGTTGTTACTAACAGTGCAGGAAGTATAGGAAGAAGTTACAAAGGATATTTTAATCATTGGCAATTGTTCCCTGGAGTATGTGAAGAAGAACCTGTTCTTGCAAATCAGTTTTCTGTAAGTCAGATGCTTCTTAATGAATGCTTTATGCTTTTCAGATGTCTCCATGCGCATCATATCCCAAAGCAGAAGGGCCATAATGAATATTAGGTCATTATAGCAGTAAAACCAAGGGAGAGAATGTATTGGCTCAATCTATGAACTAGTGATGATGTTGGTTTTCGAAAACCAGACTCCAATTCGTGGGATAAGGGTCATTTATTTTGTACTTTGTTGTCAGCACCATGTTTTTATTCACAAATGATTACAATACAATGCAATATTCTTGATTTATTTTTCACGGCAGGCTTTCATTTCACGCCCCAATGGTGAGAAATATTCGACTGTATTGTCTCCAAGGAACCCGCAAATTCTCAAGTGAGAGAACTTGTTCTAGTTCATATTGTTGAAATTTTTCATTGAAAAGCTTTTATAATTCACTGAGATAATGCTAACTGATCAACAATATTGTGGCCTATTCATTGCATACAGAGGCAGCATCAATCCTGGAATTGAGTCATGGGACTGGAATTTTAGTGGAGAAAAGTCAACTTACCATGCTTTATATCCAAGATCCTGGACTGTGTATGATGGTAAACTTTATGAGCATACCCTCGAGTTAGTTTCTGGTTTTCATCAACAAATAATTTACATAATCATCGTCTACATTGCCATTACCATCATAGGTGAACCTGACCCTGAAATTAAAATAACTTGCCGTCAACTATCACCAATTATTCCCCACAATTATCAAGAGAGCAGCTATCCGGTTGCCGTATTTACATTCACGGTACAGAATTTGTTTCTGCTAAAATTGTATCAATTTATCTTCAAAGAGGTTATCCAAAATTTTAATAGCTTCCTGATTACTTCTACAGCTGGTCAATTCAGGGAAGAACCCAGCAGAAGTAACTCTGCTTTTCACATGGGCTGTAAGTTGTTGATGCTCGACAGCAGAGTTTCAGCTGTTCTCGACTATCCTGGTTAGTGGGAATTAATTGGCTTTGATTGAGTGAGACTTGTTATTTGTGCAGAACTCAGTGGGTGGGAACTCTGAATTTTCCGGGGATCATTTCAATTCCAAAATGAAGTAAGACTGAATCACAAAATATCCTTGCTGCTTTTTCATGTACCAAATCTTGTTATATTTGTGTGAATTTTGAAGGTTTGACATTTCATCATATTAATGAACTTCTAGTGCTGCCCTGACACGAGCTTCTGTATTTTCTGTCGTAGAGTGAAAGATGGAGTTCATGGGGTGCTGCTACATCACAGGTATCATTGAATTCTTAACTCATGACTAAATCTGAACCCCATCAGTTTTTACCTTATAAATGGTTCACTAATAATGTTGATCTTCACTTATGTCTGTCCAAGTATAAATTGTTCTGAGTCATGTGCAATGTTTCGATTCAGAACTGCAAATGTGGAATCCCCAGTAACATTTGCAATAGCAGCTCAAGAGACAAATGATGTTCACATCTCAGAGTGCCCTTATTTCTTCATTTCTGGAAAATCCAAAGCTTTCACAGCAAGGGACATGTGGGACGAGATTAAAAAGGTATTATGTGTTTACTGTTTATGTTCATCCATGCACCTTTTTTATCACTTCCTATGGAAAAAACTGTTGCATTTGTCTTTTATGCCAACTTCTCTTAGTGCTTTACTCCTGAATTTTCCTTGGATATCATGTTTTGCTGAATATCATTGTTAATAAATTGGCCAACAAAATAGTGCTGGCATAAATTAGATGACCAAAATAATACATATTTTGTATATGAAGAAGTGCCAAGTAGATTACCTATGACCAGTTGGATGGACAAGCTCTTCCAGGTTCAATTCCATTATGATTCCAATTCTAATGAATTTTGAAATTTAGGCAACATATTCCTATGGTTGGTGTTAACTATTTTTATATAATTTTTATTCTTGTAGCATGGTTCCTTTGACCACCTTGATACCACAGAAAGATCAATGCCTACAGAATTAGGATCATCTATTGGAGCTGCTGTTGCAGCAACAGTAACGGTCCCATCTCAAGCAACAAATACAGTTACATTTTCTCTGGCATGGAGCTGCCCTAAACTAAAATTTCATTGTGGAAAGAACTATCATAGGTGAGTTAATTGGTCATTATAAAAGAAAAACAGATGTATTGTAGTGTTGTGAGTTTTCTGACAAAACCTTTATAACATCAGGAGGTATACCAGATTCTACGGCACAAATGAAGAGGCAGCAGCTAAACTTGCTCATGATGCTATTATTGGTAATCTCTTCTATATGCAGTACTGCTTAAAAAAGGATAGTGCTCCTAGGATCATCATTTTGGTTTGCATGTAACATTGTCTTCCTTTTTCTTGGAGTTAGAGTTTCTGGAAGTTGTTATTGTACGTGAAATTTTTCTTTTGAGTTAACCTTTTTGGAAGAATGCTACTTATATTTGTCAAAATTCTACATAAAATGTCTATCAAGAATTTAATTTGGAAAAAGTGTATCATAATGAAGGATCAATCTACTATCCAAGTTAAAAAAAAGCAATTTTGTGCTTAAAATAATAGTCAGCAGTAAATAAGCAAGTCCCATGCATTACTTGTATGAGGCTAGAATGCTCATATTGCCTAATTTGCCTTCTTACTAGTTGCAGTGAATATATCATCATTAGTACATGAAAAGTAACATCCAATATAACCTAAACTAGCAGTTAGCACATCATAAAATCCATCTTCTTACCTTGATATCCCAGAGCACGGTAATTGGGAGTCGGAAATTGAAGATTGGCAGAGACCCATTCTTGAAGATAAGAGGCTTCCTGATTGGTAACTTAGTTCTTATACCTGTTATCCCTTTTTAGTAGTCCATAGATGAAACCATGACTTTTAAAAAATATGCACAGGTATCCAATCACTCTTTTCAATCAGCTCTACTATCTCAATTCTGGAGGAACAATTTGGACAGGTAAATTAGAATATTGCATTCTATGTTGTTTACATAAAAAGTATCTGTTAAATGCAAGTGTTTTCTTCTACAGATGGTTTGCCTGCAAAGGCGAGTTTATTAGCTATTAAGAAGAGGAATGCATTCACTTCAAATTACAAAAATCCTGCTGAAACAACCCATCTATCAAACACTGCTGATAATATTCTCAAGAATATCAAATCAAAAATTGACCAAGTACACCCTATTATATCAAAGTCTGCCATTGGTACATCATTTCTTCAAGAAGGAGAAGAAAACATTGGTCAGTTTCTATATCTTGAAGGGAAAGACTATCTCATGTGGAACACTTATGATGTCCACTTCTATGCCTCATTCTCTCTGTTGATGCTGTTTCCAAAAATCGAACTTAGCATTCAGAGAGACTTTGCAGCAGCCGTAATGTTGCATGACCCTGAAAAGATGAAAATATCAGGCGGCAGGTGGATTTCGAGAAAGGTTCTTGGCGCAGTCCCTCATGATCTTGGGCTAAGTGATCCATGGTTTGAAGTGAATGCCTATGTTCTTCACAACACAGATAGATGGAAGGACTTGAATCCTAAGTTTGTACTACAAATTTATAGAGACGTAGTAACCACTGGTGACAAGTCATTTGCAAGAGCTGTTTGGCCTTCTGTTTATGTTGCAATGGCTTACATGGACCAGTTTGACAGGGATCGGGATGGGATGATTGAGAATGAAGGATTTCCTGATCAAACATATGACATATGGTCAGTTACCGGTGTGAGTGCTTACACTGGTGGTCTCTGGGTGGCTGCACTGCAGGCTGCTTCAGCCTTGGCTCACATAGTCGGTGACCAAGCTTCAGAATCATATTTTTGGAATAGATATGAGAAGGCAAAAGCTGTTTATGGGAAATTATGGAATGGTTCTTACTTCAACTATGACAGTAGTGGTGGCAGTTGTAGCTCGTCAATTCAAGCTGATCAATTGGCTGGACAATGGTATATATTCAAAATCTTTGGGAAATTAATCCAATCATTATCATCATTCATCCAACATTCTACTACACTAACATCTGAGTAACTAGAATCTAAGCATGCTTTGTACCACATAAATCTTCATATCATGAAAATTAATCAATAGAAGTCTCTTATCATTCAAAAAAGCATCAGCATGGATGTGTTAAAACTGACTTGGGCTCCTCTTTCAGGTATGCAAGAGCATGTGGACTCCAGCCGATAGTTGATGAAGAGAAAGCACAGACTGCACTTGAAAAAGTGTTCCAGTTCAACGTGTTAAAGGCAAATGAAGGGAAGATCGGAGCACTGAATGGAATAAGACCAGACGGCACTCTGGATACTACAGCACTGCAGTCACGAGAGGTATGGGCCGGCGTAACATTTGCTGTTGCAGCTGCTATGATCCAGGAAGGCATGACAGAAGCAGCATTTAAAACTGCACAAGGGATATATGAAGCTGGTTGGTCTCAAGAAGGGTTTGGGTGAGTAATTTTCCTAACAAATAATAATGTCTTAAATAAGACACTTTTTTGATATTAGCAATGATCATCAAGTTTCATTTTAACTCAAATACTTTGGACCAATTCTCATGCAAGATGAGGATTTGTCAAGCAAGATAAACTACCCTCCTGATTAATGAAAGCAAAGGCATTCTCTAATTGACACCCTTTCTTTTTTTTTTTTGGCTTAAACTCCCTGTTATACAAACTTTGTATCTTTGCAAGGAACACACATACTGTTTCTGATTTTATTCTTGTATTCGTGTCTGCATTGAGGCTGTATCTATCCATTCAGTGCTTGGTTAGTTATGAGTCTTGTCTGCTAGTTGCTTTAGCAAACCAGTCAAGACAGTTTTAACAAGAGATGCATATATGTATCAACTCGACAAAATGGTCAATTCCAACAAGTACAAACATTGTAATTTTTTATATGTTACCACAAGCAGAAAGAAATAGTTCCAAATCAATCCAAATAACTCTAATAATTCTGTTTGATGTTCAATTCAAACAACAGGTACTCATTTCAGATACCAGAGGCATGGAATTCGGCAGGAGAATACAGGTCTGTTAACTACATGAGACCACTTTCAATATGGGCCATGCAGTGGGCACTATCACCACCAGCAAAGCTGCTTAAGTTGAAACCTTGGTTGGAGCCAAGGTCAAATGTAAACCAAGATGACACTGAAGGCTATTTAGCATTCTCTGAAACGGCAAGTTTTCTCAAGTTGCCAGAAGAAAGAGTTCAGAAAAGCACCATTGGAGTACTCTATGAAATTGTTTGCCAAAAACTCAAGGAAAAATATTTTTCATAAATATGTTTTCATGGTGTAGATGAATGCCTATAATTGTCCAGGAAATTTTTGATGTAGGCAAAAGAAATCAAATATGAACATGTCATTTCTCGCTATCTCTTGTGTTGCTGGAAAAAGATATTGTCTTTATAAATGAGACATCATCTATAGTTTTTTGAACCGGGTTGGATCATTTTTCTTGTACCCTAAAGTTGACGTTATACCAAATCACCAAATCGTGAATTTGCAGGTTTATGGATCCCCTTTCTTTTCTTTTTTTAAAATCTTCCTCGCACAAATCAAGACACAAGCATATGAATTTGCACTTCATCTCCGCAAAAATTTTGAGATTCAGGGATGCGATAAAAACCCTATGTAGCCCACAACTATCCACTCCGGAGGCTAAATAATATTTTTACCTGAGAACAGGTGACTTGAAATGGCTGGCAAAAGATGAAATCTGACAAGATGGCAACTATAACAATATTCCAGGTCAAGAAGTCAAATAGAAAAATGACATCACTGACATATAACAAATTTTTTAACATCTAGCAAGATAGCTAACTATATCATGTTAATACAAAGCAACTGAATAGGCTGAAGGTCTGAGCTTATAACACTAGCTTCAATGATGACCATACATCTGGGCAGTGGAATCGTACTGACCACCATATCCTGGCTGTGGCGACAAACTCTTCGTATAACCTGCGGGCGCTACTGGTGCACCCGCTGGAGGGGCAGTGTAACCTGGCTGGGGTGCTCCTGACTGATCATACCCTTGCATAGGTGGCTGGCCATAACCAGGCTGGGTATAACCTGCCTGGGCACCTGCAGGTGCTGAACCATATCCTGTGTTTGGAACACTATTCCCATAACTCCCATCAGCTGACCCTCCTTGGTAACCATAGTTGGCACTGTTTGGAGCAGACTGGTCACCATAGCTTGGCTGCGTAGGTGGGTACTGCCCATACCCACTTGATGGGGCGCCTTGTTGAGCATAAGCAGGTGGTGCCTGACCATACCCAGCTGCAGCTTGACCACCGTGTTGAAAATAACCACCAGAGGGCTGATTGTATCCATCCACAGTACCCGATGCGGGTCCATAAGGCTGTTGACCATACGCAGGTGCTGGCTGAGATGGAGCACTTGGACCATATGGATATGATTGAGGGGGTCCTCCAGATCCATAGGTAGGAGTGGCGCCCTGATACATTGGATCCCCTGGGTGACTAGCTCTAGGACCATATGGCTGTGGTGCCCCTTGAGAAGAAATGTCGTATGGTGGCTTGCCATAAGATTGATGCTGCCCATAGCCCTGCTGTGGCCCACCCATTTGCTGTTGATACCCACCTGGCTGTGAACCCATGGGTGGTTGCCCATAATATTGCTGACTAGAAGCATGGCCATCATACTTCGGCTCATCATACCCATGTCCATAGCCCTGCTGTGGGCCTGTCTGTCCATAAGGAGGCGGTTGACCATAGACAGGAGCTTGTGATTGCCCGTAATTGTAGTTCCCAGGAGGGGCAGCAGATGTAGGAGCAGGTGCAGGCATAGAGCTTGGTAGTTGTCCATCCATTGGCCTACCCCCTTGTCCATAGTAATCATAACCGCCAGATTGGGGGGTGGAGGCAACAGGCCGCTGTTCCCAACTGGTGCCATAGCTGCTTCTAGCAGGAGGGTGCTGCGAATAGCCACCATGTGGTTGATTTTGGTATTGTGCAACCTGAGAAGCATACATACCTCTTTGTTGGTAGTCATAGCCAGCTCCGACTTGAGGTGGAGCACGCGGACCCCAATGATGCTGTGCCACAGGTCCACGAGGCCGAAAAGTTTGCTGACTGTATCCACCCGAAAGAGGAGATGGCCTTATCGGAACCTGATTTTGAGTTTCAAAAATTAGAATAAGAAGCAAAATCCCAAAATAGAAGTCGAGAAAAGAGGATTTCTAACGAGAATCAGTTTGATAGTATAATGAATAACAATCAAATCGAAGAGGTTCAGCACAAAATAATAGTAACAAAACCCACAATGCAGAAACAGATATGATCAACTGACAATTGCTTGAGCTCAAACCACCAACCAATAAGATGGGAGTTCAAGTACCACACAAAGGGCATAATCATTTTTTAAGTGTAACAGTGCATGTTTTAGGCTAAAGAAAATGGTCTCAAAAGTAAACACTGAAGGTTACTATAATCTAGGCAATGGAAAATAGCATCAAATCTTACCAGAAATCACCAGAGAAATGCAATACATGATTAGAGATGTTCTAACCAACATTTAACTGACCATTTAACAAATATGACCAGCAGCTGATCAACATATAAATACCAAAAATTAAAAGCATAACAACAGCATAATACAAAGTACAGACACAAGCAAGATCTAACCTTTGCATTGCATCAGTTGCATGGAAGAAATTGGATCACAATCCACAATACTACAACCTTAAAGAATCGCAGAGGAGAAGAATATCACTAGAATTTGCTGGTAAAGTTTCAGACAACAACCTCAGAACTCATCACATGAATTCTTAGAAAAAGACATGATATAGAACAACAAACAAATGTTCTACACTTTTCCAATATAACCTTCAGACATCGTGGTTATTTTACAGCATAATCCTGGCAAGAATGAACCAGCAGATACGAGCACTTGCAACTTTAGAGAACATGATTGAGGGACTGACAAATCATCTTCAAGTCTATTCACTAAAGACATCAATTAGATATTCAATGTATTGGCATGTATTAGATATTACTGGATTTAGGATGCAACAGTTGAAACACAATCATGATAAGCTATGATCTTTGACCAAGGGTTCATTTCCATGCACATGCAACAGGTTGGGAATTGTTGTTATATTATCGATGATTATCAGGATGTTCTTATGAATTATGAATTTCTATTCTCAAGTCTTGAAGCAGTCTTACCAACTAGAAATATCCTGCAATGGCAAAGAGTTAATGCCTCATATCCTTCTTCTGTAGATGAGAGAGTGAACAATGGAAATATTGCTACACCAGTAACCATAGTTGACCCCAAGTGAAAGCTAAAAGCCATATCTGCAGTATGAAAGCCAACCAACTCCAAATTGGCACCTTCAGAATGAATAAACCATGGTAACCGGTATCAAGTGAGTTTCACACGGATCATGCAAGTACAGGGCAAGCCTCATTAGATTCTATCAAGATTTGAACTTGCATTTCATGCATGGAGGAGTTGTCTCATCTCTCAGGTTTAGAAAAGGTCACTCCCAATTTTGCAAAACCCATTATATGTGATATTTGTTTGCATTTACTGTGTAAAGTGATCTACAATAAGTTGGACCACTAACGGCTACAACATACAAAGTTCAACATGCATAAATAGCTAAGTTGCCACAGTTTAATATGTCCCATCTCAAGTGCATACCTTAACCCATCTGTTTTAGACATTCTAGTAAAGATTTGAAATTGTTGACATTAACAATATATTGAAGCAGAAAAGGAAAACACTATATCATCAAAGGCTTCAAAAATAAATTCCTTTTGCAAAAAAAAAAAAAGGTTATTTCAAGCAGTTCTAAACTGAGTTTCACATGAGGCCAACACACATGAACATCAAACAAGTTCAGAATTTGATACTGCCTTATTTTCCGCATAAAGTCATGTAGCACTAGATTCATTTAGATATAGGAATACAGCCTCTCTGCTGGATAGAAGTGCTATCCATTGGCAATAAACCAAAACATAATCAAACTATAAAAAGGAAAGTGTGATGAAAGAGGTTCTTGAGTATACCTCCAACAGCCTGAGCCTCTTCTTGCTAAACTTGAAGACAAGTCAGACCAACAAAATCCAACCGCAACCAAAAACAGAAATTGAAAACTAATATATTACAACTATCACTGAATAAGACTGGAGCAGTCAACTCTCTTGCTATTTACATGACATTCTAGTAATAGTTGCTCAACATACTTTCTCATTGTCTAACATTCATCTTGCTACACTACTAAGAGAAAAGATCAAGGTGAGATTCAAAAATAAAACAATTTTGCTAAGATTGTAGTTCAAAATTACACAGGGTACAATTCTTTAGCTACAATTCACACCCCATGTCATCCAAACTGAAATAAAGGATCATTTTGGTCCAAACACTATAATTCTAATTGTTGCAAAAGTCAATCTTTCAAGTGATTCAAATTTTCTGGTCAAATCACCCTACACAAATATTAGTCTGGCTGTTTACTTTGCCAGAAACATATGACTTAAATTAGTGCTCAAGATCTAAGCAAATCTCATACAACATGCCTGGTATATAGTTGTACAAGACTTGTAGTTAACCTCTAAATTTTCTAATTTGCAACAAGATATAAAAAATGAAGGCACAAAGTCAAAACACATGCATTTACACTAAGACATGAATGTAAAAAGAAAAATTATAGCTTGAATATGGTTTATCTACCTCTAAGATTCACAAGAATTCACAGCTGAAATATCCCTAATTAACAAGCAGAAACACATTTGCAATATAATTGATGTTAAGGAAATAATGAAGGCCAGTTTCTTTTTTTTTTCTTGAATGATCCAACGGAAAGGGAGGAATGCTGGACATCAATTGCAGGCACAACCTCTATTGAATGCACATCACTGTTCCTCAACATAAGTCTAGCTCTCAGTGGTTCTCAAGTGAGAATAAGAACTTCTATTGAACTAGAAGACTAGTGATAAATTTTACCAAGACAATAATTGGATAAGAAGGATGCACGACACTATTCAAGAAGTTAAGCTTGATGTCTAAAACAGGAGTGGTGTATTTAGAAAAAAGCGAATGAGAAAAAAGGACACAATTGTTAGCCAATGAAACAAGACAAATTGAACCAGAAGTAAAACGATCTGCCACTGCATGTTTGATTTCAGAAATGAAATTTTAATAAATCATATAGCAATCTAAGCCTCAAATGATGGGACACAAATAGCAGTCTACAGAGCAGAGGAAATTTGACCATGAACTTAATAAAGAATATTAGATAAAATGCACCAGTGGTCCTGTTTCTTCAATGGACACTAAGCAAATCACCCAGCTAACTCAATCCTCCAGACATAACAGGAACTAGAACAGAATTGAGGTATCAATACATCTTAAATGCATATCTAATTTTCACTATAAATGGGCTGGATAGGATTGTTGTCTAGAACATTTGAATGGCAATTGCAACACCAAAGTTCTTGTTGAATTATCATACAGCTCAAGGAATAATGAACTTCAAATAGTCATAAAGACAACATACGCAATGATCAGAATAAATGTATGAAATGCAACTGACAAGAATAAAAAATTGTGCATCCAACTCATAATAAATCCCCTTTGATAAACAGCCTTTAGTTTCAAATTTGAATGAAATGATGCATGGTAGTAGAAAGTTCATGTCTTGCCATCAAAGCAATTCCTGGTTTAAATACCCATGTTATCATTGCTTCGAGTACATCCACAGAAGTACTACAAATGAAGGCATTAATACAGAAACAGTAAGCATCGAAGCAGTGAAGTCTGAAAATTAATGAAAATGAGCATCCAAAAGAACCATACACTATTCTATGTTACCGTTATTTCTTACAGCAGCAAATAGCTGATGTCTATGGCTTGCAGTGAAAAAAGATTTGAACTTGTACAATAAAAAGCCACAAAGAGGATGAATGACTCAAATAATCCATTCTGGGATACTTCAAGAACATTAAAGCATCAATTTATTTGAATAGCCTATTGTCATTGTTAATCTGCAATATGCCATGAAAAAATATATGAAAAAACATGGACATAATGCATCTAATTTATGATCACAAAATTTCAAAAGGTTAAATAGGACAAATGGGTTGCATGGATAGTCAACAACTACAAACATTTTAGAACTGCCTTCCCCATGACAATTTAAATCTCGTTAGTAAAAACTTAGAATATTAAAGAAGATAACTGCAGCACTATGATAATTATCTGTCAAAAATATTCAAGCTACAAATATGAGAGAAACCTTGTAAATAATGTTTTAAGTGGGTTAGCAAAAACATATTCAAGTCAGAGTAAAGCACCTGATTCATAACATCTTTGATCAGTCCTGTAGCAACTTCAATTTGTTTCTTATTTCCAGTTACTCTAACAGTCCGCTCCTTGGAAGCATCACCCTCAGGCAGATGTTGTGGTATCAACTAGATTAATGAAAATAATGCAGGCATTGCAGTAAGATAACTTTCTTAGGTCACAGGTCTTTCATCAAGAAGGAACAGATTGATCTATACACTTCAATTTGTCATAAACTAAGAAGCTGACTCTACCTGAATGCGAGCACCTGACCTGGTCTGCAACATCTTGATTGTTTCACCACCTTTTCCAATTATCAGTCCAACCTAACATAGAATGCACCATGTCTTAGATACCATGTGGCAATCTGCACAACAGATGAGCAGACAGCAAATTTTACCTTCTCATTTGGAACTTGTATCTCAACTTGTTCTGCACCAGTTTGTGTAATATCAAAGCCAAGGGCCACAAGTGAAGGAGAACCCCCAGCATCAGCCTGAGATGATACAGTACACAGCTATCAGATAGCAACTATGAACATCACAATTTGCATAATAACAAATGAAGCCTAAGGGACCATAATGTCAAATAAGATAGCAAAGACTGTCTGCAAAAACCTCAGCTATGACAGCTTTTATCAGTTGTTCAGCTTTATTTATATTGTCCAGAGTCCCAATTAGTTCCACAGGTCGAGTTGAAGAATTTGGATCAGCATCAGCATCCCGTGTAATCTGAATCTTTGCTCTCGAGTTGTTTTGCAGGTTCCTTATAGTTTCTCCAGCTTTACCAATGAGGACACCAACCTGAGTCAATGATGTCATGGTCAGTTTGTGAGAAAATAAAATGGAAATGGGTCAAAGTTAACTCTCATGGAAGCCATTCTGAGTTAGCTGAGCACTTTTTCCTAACAATTTACATGTTAACCTAACTGATTGTGTATCAGTGATTGACAAGCATCGTATACTTTATCAATTATTAGTGAAGCAATGTAGAGACTGACCATTAAGCAACATCAATAGATCCAAAAAACACAAAGAAAATTACCTTGTTGCTCGGTACCACAATCCTGCGAGATGTTACTGCACCTTGAGAAGGCTCCTGCCCTGCAGGAGGAACTGCAGTTTGCTCAGAAACCACAGCGTCAGGTTTTTGAGCATCCTCCGCAAGTGTCTGATGGCCGTTCTCAGTAGAAGACAGTTGCCCATTCCCAACAGAATGGTCCTCTACGTTTTCCCCTTCCTGTTCTCCATCAACCACTTGACAAAAAAAAACCACAAACTATCAAAATCAAGAAAAATGAGCAACAGCAAGAGAACCCTAACATCAAGAACAGCGATTCCAGAGTCCCAAAAACCCAAAAAGAAAAAAGCTAGAGAAACGGACAGATACCTGTGCCATCGACTCCCTCAACGCGCTGCCGCTTTGCCTCGCTCTCAACCCCATCAGCCTCCTTCTCGCTCTCCTCGCCGGGGGCGTCATCGGCTTCCTGCGGCTTTTCCACCGCCTGCTCGTCCTCTTTTGTCTGCAGCTCCTCGTGCTTCCGCTTGTGATCCGCGGCAGGGCTCGACGCCTCCTCACCGCCCTCCTCGGGCTTCTCCACACCGGTCTGCGGCTCCGGCGAGGTGGCGACGGGCTCTTCGGCGAGATCTGGCCGTGCCGAAGGGGAGAACTCGGCGGAGGCAAGCTCTGGCTCCGCCATTTTGTGATCTTGGAGGTCGGGGTTGGGAGATAGGGCTTTCGTTCTGCGGGAGACACAGAAGACTGGTCGGCTCGGGAGACGAGATATTTTCCGACTCTATTTATAGTTAGGGTTGGGAGAGTGTTATTGGGCTGGTGGGCCTGGTGAGCCTGTTTCGAATTTCCTCTCTCTCTCTCTCTCTCTCTCTGCCCGACTGAGAATTTCTCTCTCCCCGACCCCGATAATTGTCTCGGACGGCGTCCTCCACCTCCGGCCTCGACCCCGCCGTTCCCCACCTCGGGCCAGACCTGACTGCGTCGTCTTCCTCCCCGATTTGGCTGCCTTCCTCCCCGGCCGTCATCCTCCCCAACTCCTCTACCCCCTTTTCCTCCATCCTCGCCGATTCGACAGATAACGGGTTCTCTTGCCGATCTGCTTCTCTCCTCGATCTATTCTTTCTTCCTTTGATTGGATTCTTGTCTTCCTTCGGTCTGGTACTGTTTTCCTGCTCTCTCTCGCTCGAATAAACGCAGTTTCTGGGAATTCAGCTTTTAAGTGAGTATCTGTTGGTGATCCGTGCTTTAGATTGGAAAATCTGGTCTTTTTGTTTATTTTTCAATTCCTGATGTGGGTTCTGAATTTTTAAACAGCTGAAAGTTTTGAAATAGGTCGGATTGGAGATAATTTTTGGGTCAAATTTGATTTTACTTAACTACACCTAGATGTTTTTGAGCTTGTTTGCTTGTTGCAATTATGCCCAGATCTTGCCACCAGGCAAAATTTCTATCTTTGAATTCACTGTTCTTGTTAACCAGAAATATCGTTAATTGTAAGTATGTTTTTTTGCTTGGTGGAGCTCAAAAGCTGTTTACAGCAATTAGAAATTAGTCTGTCAATTTGTTCCCAGATACTGCTCTGTGATTAGATCAATGCACCTTCAAATTTTTCTTATTCATTTCGACAAAATAACATTGACTATTTGAATCGTTTCGTTTTTGTAAATTGTATATTGACTTTGCTTGTATAGGTTTTCATTCAGGATTTTAAATTTTTCTGCCTGTTACAGTTGGGCATTGTCCTGTTTGCAACTTTAATGAAGTCACTTTAAGGTTTTCCTGATGGTGAATTCACAAGAGATAAGTAGCGCAGAGTCTAAGAATGAAATTACAACCATGGTCTCGGAGGTGACTGGTTTTGGTCGTGGGGAAGATCTTTCACCAGATTTGTTGAAGAACACTCCTTCAAATATCTCCAGATTGGAAGATGTCATTGAACAGTGTACAGGACGGCAAAAGTATCTTGCTCGTACAAAGAGCCCTTCTGATGGTGAAGATGTGCGGTGGTATTTCTGCAAAGCGACACTTGCTGAAAGAGGTGAAGCATCCCTTATATCATCAAGTTGGTAGTCTGACCTATTTTTCTCTTTCCTTATCATGCTTGGCTTCTGGTAATTTTGAAATCAATAGACAGTGTGATGAGAATGTAATTTGAAATGGGCAATTTTTCATGTGTTTTTATAGAGGGTATCTAATTAGTTGCATTACTTACTTGAAAGTGACTGACATCTTTTAAAGTGTTTAATCTACAAGATTGATACTTAGTGTTGGTAGGGTTGCTTCATTGTGTTTGGGTATTTTATGGGTATGAGCCAAGCAACAGCCTCTTAGTACATGCATCCACATACTTTGTTTTAATGGGAGCATGGAGCACTGGGCTATCCTTATTTTATTTTTTATTGAATTGGAAGAATTGTATGCATAATGTAGAACAAATAATGTCAAAGAAACATCCAAAAATTATACTTGGGTTGATTAGTACAATGGTATTTTTTTTGTTACAGAACTTGCTGCTTCAGTTCCTTGGACCGAGGTAGTTGGAAAAAGTGACTATTTCCGATTTAGTACAAGAGATTCTCTTGCACTTGAGGCTTCTTTCTTGCAGGTAATTATGTTGTATCTAACTGATGGAACAATATGTTTTGACTACAGGTGTTTTGATTTTCTTTTTTTTTTCTGAATATATCTTTTCAGAATGATTTAACATTGATCAAACTGAACTTATTAAGCCTGACAGTAGTTTGACTGTTTCCCTATTTAATGATATTTATACCTTAAATCTTAATGTCAAACTGACATTTTTATTTGCACATCCTGTATCCCATACTTTTTTCACATGTTGGTCAATGGCCACTCAAAAAATTTAGAATACTTGGGTGACAAGTGTCAAACCACATTTTTATTGCCTTTCTTTGGCCCAAAGATGATTATAGTGAAAACACTCTCATTTTTGACATGCAACATAATACCCTATGTTTTTTCTTCAAGTCTGTAAGTGTACAGGTTGGACACAAACTAAGAACAAAGATGTCAAGACTTAGCTCAGTCATAATATTTATTTATTGGTTTTCCTTCTGTTTGCATCGGATGCAATCTGGTGGTGATTAATGTTTCATTATAGGGGTCAAATGTTTAGCAAAATAAACCAAAACCAGTTAATTCGTCAGTTGTTTGAACTTAAGATTTTGTCATTAAAATAAGTTATATGTCACTAAAAGGGAGAGTACCAACTGTTCAACTGCTCTTTAGTCTTCATAAATGGTACTCTAAAAATGAGCCCTGAATTGTTTATTCCGAGCGAAGTGGGATGAGAGATGATGCTATTTTGAGGCAATTTAGTGACAAAAGCATGGGAGGTGATGATTTCAATAACCAAACTTAGGCAACATTGGGGCTTGTGGTGGCCTTGTGGCAGTGAAGTCTTGACAGCAATGCATAGAACTATATAATGCAAAATTAAAAGTGACTACAGTTCTGGTTATTAACATACATATAATCTCTCTTCCTATGTTTTTGTGCATTTGAGTATAGGTGCATTCGTTGATCTTGACTTCTTTAGAAGTAGCAAACTTGGACTTGGCAACCATAGGTATTAAACAAAAAATGGGCATTTTGAAAATATAAAAAAGGCTCGAACTGCATGTGTTTTGATGGGCATTTTGCTGCTTTCAAGGCTTGTTGTAGCAATTATCTTCAGAGCTTATTGGACAAATGGCAATATGGCAATCACAATTTTGGGTTTTCATGTGAACTGCAAGACCAACAAATCTGTTAATATAATTTGTTTATTGAGAAGCAAAAAACTTTCTATTCTGAAACATTTTATTGTGCATCCATAGAGAGAGGAAGAGCTGCTCTCACATTGGTGGAAAGAGTTTGCTGAATGCAGTGAAGGTCCAAGTGCTTCTCGTTCCAGATCTGCTGCCCTTGATGAATCTGATGAATTTTTTGTAATCGAGGAAGAGAGAGTTGGCGTACCTGTGAAAGGAGGTCTTTATGAGGTTTTTCTGTTTGATATTTTTCTGGTTAATTCTTTGTTCTCCGTTTTCTTGTATGACTAGTTTGAATTAGAAATTTTTAATATTTTTAATTTTGTAAATTATACAAAAGATTTTCACAGAGTGTAACTAATAACTTTCGATTAGGCTAGTATTAGTTTTATTCCCCTGTTGACAAGTGGCTCATAAATGAGGTCGTGGAGGCTAAATACTAGTATACTCAAGTTTTTGCATGGAACTCAAAAAGGTTGATAAGCAAAGAAGATATCTGTGCAAAGTTTCTCTCGAGTCGTTTGTTGTCTCTTAAACTTTTTGGATAAGCATTGATTGCGTGAATTATATCTGCTTTCCACAATTTTAGTTGCAATAACTGGTGGTTGTTTTACCTTCTGAAATTTACTTCTATAAGGATTTACCTCCTCTGTTTTTTATTTTTCCTGAAAATTTTATGCAAATTTGCTCATGTGTTTGGCTTCAGTTTTCTGCTACTGCCCAGATCCAAGCTCTTTAGTTTCTGCATATCCTGAAATTTCAGCAAAAACTACTTGTTTGTTTTGCATTTATTTTCCATCAATTTATCCTGATTCCATAGAATTGATGTGCATATTTATGAATAAACAGGTCATAGGAGCAAAAGGCATAACCATATTTGCTTTTCTACTAATACAATTCTGATCATTGTATTAGCATAAATATTGCTCAAGTATGCAGATGCATGCAGGTTGATTTAATGAAGAGACATTGTTTTCCTGTTTATTGGCATGGTGAGAATCGGCGTGTTCTGAGAGGCCATTGGTTTGCTCGTAAAGGTGGTCTTGATTGGCTTCCATTACGTGAAGATGTTGCAGAGCAACTGGAGCTTGCTTACCGTCACCAGGTATGGTGGGGAAAAACGTGGGCGCATTCTGTTTTTTTGCTATTTTCCCTATGCTATTTGAGCTTCCCTCTCCTGTTTTGTCTTCCTTTTTCTGTATCAAGTGCATCTGCATACACAAAATAGCTTGCTACCTAGCCATATGTTAGTCTAGTGATAGTATTTGCGCATCTCATGATGTCTAATTCATCATCACCATCTTAATATTGTGTTGCACACAAGGTTATGGCTTTATAGAAATTAGAAGTCCGTTGGAATGCTTATATTGCATGAGTTAGTATTTTTCCATGTGCTGTGGACAGTGAATTTACATTCACAGTTGACTAATGTTTGATGCTGCTTCTGCTTCTGCTTCATGACCATGAAGTGGATTTGGATGGGTAGAAATAGTAGTAAAAGGCAGCATAGTTTTGTCTTCCTTCTCTATCCACCTGCTTGTACAGTTCTTATAAAATGTCTACAAATTGTACCAAAGGACAGACTCTACCAAAAAATGAAAAGAATGTTTGGTTGGCCAAGGACGCTTTACCTGAGTTGCTAATAGCTTAATTTTGTCCATTGACAATTGCTCTTTGCTACATTCTGTACTTATTTCTTCGAATTACTTGTTATATAACCAAGTATATGTGCTTGTGTGCTTCCCTGCTGTTTCTCAGTATTTTGTACTATTCTAGTTATGATGTGAATGCAATTTTGCTTGTCCTCCAGGTTCATATTTTTTTTCTTTCTAGGTGTTTGTGTCAACTACTTAATGCTAGAATCTTTGAATGATGTCTGGATCTTGGTTTGCCAGGTTTGGCATCGTCGGACTTTCCAACCTTCAGGACTATTTGCTGCACGTGTTGATTTACAAGGCACTATACAGGTAGATAGTCCATGACAACTGTCTATGAGGGTGGGGACTCCAAGTCACCGAGTCTGAAAGCATTTCTTGTACAGGGCTTGCATGCTCTTTTCACAGGAGAGGATGACACCTGGGAGGCTTGGTTGGTATACAACAATTCTGGTTTTACACTCAATATGGGAAGGGGAATTGGTATCAAATTAAGGCGTGGATTCTCATCCTCTGGATCTCTAAAACCTACTCAGGTTTGTCTTTTTCATGTTCTATGTTGATATTGGCAAACACTAGTTCTTGCATAATGTGATGGAAAGACGGCAAGAACTTGACAATTATGCATTCTTTTCTTTTGTGATTGTGATGTTTCAGGCATGCTGATTTTATTAGGAAATTGTTATCTTTGTTAACCTTAACATTTTACTGTTTATATTTGCTGTTCAGGATGAATTGCGGCAGCAAAAAGAGGAGGAGATGGATGATTATTGTTCTCAGGTTTGTGTTGTTTAATGTTCCTGTCTTTTCTTTCTTCAGATAAAACATTAGATGGGAGCTTTTTACAGTTTTTTCAACATCCAAAACAATGATATTTTTCCATTTAACTTGATTTCTAGCTATATATGTGCTAACTAGTAACAATATTTTTTCTAAAATGGACATGAATGCTTTGCCTCTTAAAGGAAAAAAGCCCTGGCTGCATTTGTTCATGTAGTAATAGTAACAAGGTCATATCCATTGTTCTAGCATCCATTTGCATTTTTAGGTTGTGTCTATGCAGCCATCTAATCCTCTCTTTGGTTTCAGTTGCTACTTTAAGTTACTCAGAAAAATTGAGAAATCAACTGTTTGAAGCAAACCCTATTCACTATTTCTTAGGAGGATGAGGCCATTGTAATTCACTAAGGAAGGTTGATTGGATGGAATGCAGTTATTGTTTATTTATTGTTTTTTATGAAATCCTGCTGTAAAGGTTTGTACATTCAAAAGATGATGTTGCTTCAATAGAATCTGAGTTATGGCATCAAAAACACACAAAAAAATGTGACCTTTGTTTTTTTTTTTATAAAATTGGTTTCTTTTGTTATTGCAGGTGCCAGTTGGTCATCTGGTTTTTATGGTTCATGGTATTGGGCAGAGGTTAGAGAAAGCTAATTTGGTTGATGATGTTGGTGATTTTCGTCGTATTACTGCAAGTCTAGCAGAAAGACATTTAACTCCTCATCAAAGAGGCACCCAGAGGGTTCTCTTCATTCCCTGTCAGGTTCTTTTATTATCCTTTACAAACTCAGTTTCAATATTATTGTGTCAAGGAGTCTTATGAAGTTTAGATCACAAAAGAAGTATTATGTGAATGGATATGCACGCATGTTTGTAAATACAGAAGTAGAAAACTGAACAGAAACTGATCTTCCAAATGGCTACTGTTGATTTCTTTCTTTATACCTATAGCATTGATGCATTTACTTGTATTTCTCATAGTTATATTCCCTCCAACATTTCCCACTTTGGTTGGTGGTTCTATGATATTTTGTTGTTTGCTTGTGTTATTACCTGATTGCAATTTAGCTTCTCTTAGTTCTCTGACCAGGCATGTTTGGTCTTGCTTTTCTCTTCTTGCTCTGCTCTAAACAATCAGTACAGCTCATTTCTTTGCTGGAACTTGTAGTAGTTTATGCCCTTTCTCCTATTTTGCTCCACCTGCATAAAACTACTTCCGTCATTGGTATATTTTGATCTTTCTTGATCCAAACTTTGCACTGAGCCTGTTTTGTATGGGAACAGAGTCCACGGTGCTTTTGGTTTTTGCTAATATTGAGGCACCAAGTGATAGGTTGGGTTGCCTATGATTGGGAATCCTCCACTGAATGAGGGGGAATCATGAAGAAGCTCAGTGTTCACCTTGAGATGTTTTTTGATAGTAGAAAATGGGTAGAAGGTAATCTTCTCATTGAAGAGGGGAATGTCCTCTATAACAGATATAATTAACCTTTCTTCTTTTTTTCTTAAACAGTTTTCCTCTCTTTGAAAAATGTTCACTTCTCTTTGATCAGCTTCTCTCTCTCTCTCTCTCTTCATATTCGGTTCTATTTGATAAACTTTTTGTTTTTGCTTAACTGTATTATTTATTTTTTTGGTTCAACCAGGTCCACCATTTATTATAATGCCGAGGTCCAAAGTAGATGCTTACCTAACAGGGACCTGAATAGAATTGGAAAAGCGTAAGGACTAAAAGGGTACAGTACAATTCACTAGGGGCCAATAGATAATTTACCATATCCATTATGGTTGTTGTCCAGGCTAACAAATAAAATGATTCACCAGTGGACGTATGAACGATGTGACAAATCTAAATAACTGGTCAGATTTTTATAGACTACGTCAACACTGCCCTCCCTACCCTCCCAAAAGTACACGTACACAATGACCTGAAAACACATAAACTTATCCATTCCCAATGTGTTGTTTAAGCTTTTGTGTGCATGCATGCACACATTTGGAGCAGATGTGCTACCCTTTTTTCCTCTGAAACAAACCTCAAGCCATCCAGTTGATCACACTTAGGATTCATGAGAGGTATTGTAATTTTGATAAGCTCAAAGCTAGAGGTGTTGATGTTGATCTCGAGGGGATCCTAATGCCTTGGGAGGATGGACTCTAGGTTGTTCATAGCAAATGAACAGGTCTGCTCCCCACATTCACAAAGAGTGCTGTGTAATGTATCCTCCTTTTTTTTCTTGAGTTTTTTAACAAATAACCATCTGTCTCATTGCAAATTTACAAAAAACCATATATTTTATCACTATTAGCAAAAATCACTCATAAATTTACAAAAAATCATATTGAGTAAAATATTTTAAAAATATTTTTTAATTTAATTTTATCAATTAAATTAAGATAAAAGATCAAATTATTTTCACTTGGTTTTACTTCGGACAACTGGTTCATAATTATCGGATAATATATTTGTCAAAACTGAATTTTTAAATTTACCATTTAATAAAATTGCACAACTAATCTTTCTAAAAACTAAAATAAGTTATTTTTATATTAATTTAATAGTTATCAAAAATAAAACATAATGAGAATAATTTATTTTTTATATTAATTTTAATTGGTAAAATTAAATTAAAATGGAATTTTTTTAATATCTTAATCGGGATGGTTTTTGCAAATTTATAGTATAGAATGAGTGATTATTTACTAATAATGATAAAATAGGTGATTCTTGTAAATTCGCAATAAGACCGGCAGTTTTGTATTAGAAAATTTTTTCTTTTACTTTCTTTCTCTTTCTTTTTTCCAAATTGGCTGCATACAATATCTTCAATATTGGAAGGGGGTGAAATATTTCCAGTTTCTCAGATAAATATTGATGCTTGCTGGGCTCCACAAAATGGAGAAGGTTGTTTGACATTGTACCGCTTGCCTTTCTGTCTGTCCTGCTTAAATTTCATTTTCTTATCATGCTTTCTTCTGTTTTCATTGGCTAATCAGCAGGATTGTATGATGGTATTTCCTGTGTGATTGTAACATTCCTTTTATTTTAGTGGAGAAGGGGTTTGAAGCTAAGTGGTGAAAGTGCAGTTGAAAAGATCACCTTGGATGGTGTTCGAGGTTTACGTAGGACACTAGGTGCCACAGTTCATGACGTCTTGTATTACATGAGCCCGATATATTGCCAGGATATAATTGACTCGGTATCTTTCTCTCTCAGGGTCTATCTGTTGTTTTCTAATGAATAAATCATAAGTATTTGACAGACTAAATGCATCTGGATGTTTAAGCATGATTCACATTCTATATTGTATTTCACTATAATTACTAATGGAACTTACATGCATTGATGAGTTGAATATAACTGTTTTCATATCAGCAGACAACTAGATGGATCCAAACAAATTGGTTTATTATGCTGAAATGCATTACTAAAACAACGAATGAGAGTTCTTAAGAGGCTTTGGATGCTAACGTAGAAACCAAATAGAAATGTCAAGGTCTACTCAAACTTTAAAGCCTTTTACATTATTACTGTTTTCAAGAAATAATTCTATTTTGTTTTTTCTTTTTGTTGTGTGTGTTTTCTACTTCTATTTCAACTTAACTTCTTCTTCATGTCTTTCCTATGTACAAAATGGAACAAGAGAGTCTGAGAAACTACCTACCAAATTAGCTACAGCCTAAGCTACTATGACCTTATTCATTATGCCTACTCTGGTTGACCATATATACTGAAAACCTGCTAATGCATCATTTGGACAGTGAGATGACTCAGATTCAGTTGCTAGTCAGATTGGAAAGGAGGGGAACAAGGGTTAAGGGGAAAACAGAACCAGATTGAAATAATAAGAAATGATACATTGAAAAGGATGCAAAGATGGAGATGGTGTTGGATAGGGCTGAATGGGACCAATTTTTATGGTTGACTCAAAATAATTTCTTTAAGGATCTGTTCATTGGACTCCATATATGTTGGATTAAAGCTCAGTTGTTCTTCTGTAAAACATTTTCTTAGGTTGTCTGGTTAATCCAGTTTCCATGGCCCACTTGAATCAACCATATCTGTGGCTTTAATATGACAAATATTTATTTGTGAACTTCTCTCTTTCCTGAATATAAACTTTATCTCCCTTCACAAGGATGGTTAAAATTTAAACTAGAACAGCTGTCGTATAACTTAAAATTATGTTTCAGGTCTCTAATCAGTTGAACAGATTATACATGAAGTTCTTAAAGAGAAACCCAGGCTATGGTGGGAAGGTTTGCAGTTACATCACCTCATATTTTTCAGGAAAATTTTGTTTATGGAGATAATCCATGCTTGTAATTGTTGTTCAGGTTTCTATTTATGGCCATTCGCTAGGAAGTGTTCTATCCTATGACATCCTTTGTCACCAACATGATTTTTCTTCTTTTCCAATGGAGTCACTGCATAAGGAAGCTTTCAAGGAAAGTGATTCTAGACTTGATCTGTCATGCCAAGTTTCATCTCATACTATTGTGGATTCAAAGAATAACATGATAAATAACACAGCATCTGAGCAGGTGGCATCTACTATTGTTGAATCTAGTTCTATTCGGAACCCATATTCCTTGTGTGAAGGAGAAAAAGCTCTGGGTTTTTGTGACAGTACTGACCCTTTTTCGAAGGAAGGCATGGAGCATGGGTTGGATAATAGTGGTAGTTTACATCATGATACAACATTGGAGGATTCTGTTCAGCCCTCTGTGGATTATCAGCAAAAAATTGATGTTCCATGCTTGGAGGATGATAACAGGACATCTGATCATCCTAGAGGAATTTCTGGCATAGAACAGCAGGGTGTTGACTCAAATCCAAGCACTACAACTGGAGCTCTTGAAGGTGCTGCAATTACACAATCAGACAGTATGGCTGAAATCATGATGGAAAAAGACAGGCTAATCTCCGTTTTGGAGGGAGAGGTGAGGATTTATTGGAGTGCTTATATATCCATACACTTAAGATCTGAAAACTCATGATATCTACACCCTATGCAACCTTTCCATGTGTTACCGAAAAGTAATCATTTTTATTTTTTTGAAGTTGTCTTTCTAGTTTAATAACAACTTCCCTTGAATTTTAAATGTGGAATCAATTTGTCATACATAATTAGACATACTGGGAATTTAATTTCCTTATTGATTAACCTTCTAAGGTCAAAGTTATTAAAATTTGTGGCATCTTTTACTCTGCAGGTAATTCGCCTTAAAGCAAGAATTGCAGAACTTGAACTGACTGATTACTCTGCAGCATGTGTTAGAGGTAACAAGTGACCTTCATCAACTACAATAGCCAACTCCCCTAGTAATTGGCATTTTTTCCATGCAGTGTGAAATTCTTATTCGTAGAGACAATCATCTACTTATGTTAGAGCATCAGCTCACCTTTTTTACCTTTTAACAGAAACAGAGAACACATTGAAAGAAAAGAAGAGTTATACTCCTTACATCAAGTATACCAAGCTTGATTTCAAGGTAAAACTTGTCGTTTTTCATATAATATATTTGTCATTTTGCTCCATTTATTTTCCTTATAGGATCACTTTTTTGCTTCCTTTCTGATCTTTAGTAACTAGCATATGTCTATATGTGTTTACGCCATCAGGTTGATACATTTTTTGCTGTTGGATCACCTCTGGGTGTCTTTCTTGCTCTTCGTAATATCCGAATTGGGACCGGTAAATAATGGATCGTTTATGCTTTTCTTAAGCTTTCTTTAATCTGTATTTTTTTTCTCATTACTCGCATCTGGTTATTGATTAGAACATTGCACAATATTGTGGTTATCTTATGCATGATAGCCAATATTTTGACAAATGCAGTGATCATGATACTTACTAGTCAAGGAAAGGCCTATACACATTCTCTCATCAAAAGATGTCATATGATACATGATCCTATCTGTGCTGTTTAATCCCTATTTAGTTTATTGTTGTGTTGTAGAAGGTAAACTTATACTGGGAAAGATACTAACACAGACTCATGGTCAAAATTCTACCTAAAGAAGCTATCCTAGAAAATTTCTTGAGTATGCAGGTAATACATATCTTGAACTTATGAAATTGGTCATTTCAGTAAGCAGGTGTCATGCCAAACCATCAAACCTTTTTAAATGACTTACTATTAATAAGATATTGAGACATATAGCTTGCCTATGACAAGAGAGAGGATGGAATGAGGAGTGCAACTGAACTGAGCTATTGGTACCTTGTTTTGTGTGTTTGGAATCTTGGATTGGATAGCATAGAGGGCGGATGGACAGTCAGGCATGCCTCTTGCCATATAATGAGGCTGTCCCATTGAGGTTGAGATCTCAAGGAAATTGCAAGTCCATGCAGCATGCAATCCAGAAATCTTAGGGTTGACACTGATATCTATGATCTATATTGTACTCCAAATTTAGATTAATCCTGACTTGTGCACTCTTTTTTTTGGAGGGGGAAATCTGATTTGCTCATTGACTTCCTGCAATCTCAACCTTTCAAATTCACACCAAGGAGTGCAGATATTTTAGTGATATCCTGGTCAGCCATCAAAGAGATCTTATCCACAAAAAAGTTATAGAAGGTGAAAAGGATCAATACCAGCTGGCACAAACTGTTAGATATAGTGTTGTGGGCCTCTCATGGATACCAAATGTTATCTAGACATAAACCATTAGAGTTACCAATGGCGTTGGTGTGTAATTTAGAAGTGTCAATTTGACTCGCAGCTTGAAAACTCGGCTCGTTTATAAAATGAGCTAAGCTCAGTTTCAGCTCGAGAGTTGATGTAAAAATATTTCAATGGAAAGATCATATAATATAAAAAATATAGTATATAACATATAACATATTACATATAATGTATTTTTTTGTTACCATGTTAATTCGTCATTTTAATATTTATTTTTTAAAAATTATTTTAATATGAATTAGTTGAAAATAATCATTAAAATTAATTTTTAAAATTTAAATTTGAGTTGAGTTCAGCTCAAAGCCAATCCCGAGCTCTATTTGCCAAGCTCGAGCCAATGATTCTGAGGGCAAGCCAAGGTCGAGCTGGGGTCAGCTCGTCTCAACTTGTTTACACCCCTTTATTTAATCAAAGTACTGACCTGAAACATGCTTTCGATTTTTAGCGAGCCACTGATGTCAGAAAATTGCAACATTATTTATTTGGTATTTCTTCCAGTTCATCTTTACTGCACATGTTGGCTTCCTGAAGTTTGGTTATCCATGTTATGCTTTATGATGAATCTACACCTACATGCTTTTTTTGTTGTGTTTGTCACATAGCATACTCATTAGTACATTTAGCATTCTTTTCTTAGCTTTGGTATTCCAACTGTCTGATGTGGCTTTCCTGAAACTATTTTCCTTCTTTAAGGTAGAGGTCAAGATTATTGGCAAGATGAAAAAATATCTGAAGAGGTTCCTTGCTGTCGGCAAATGTTCAACATTTTTCACCCCTTTGATCCTGTAGCATATAGGTTTGTCAATTCTGTTGTTCAATTGGAGTGATTTATTGTTTCCTTATGTTGTTAGAATCTTTCTTGGAGTCCTCTAAACTTGCTGTCTTGCTTCAAAGTTAGATAAAAACATCAAGAATAAAATGCATGTCGATTTTTCTTTGTCTTATAACTATACTTTGAAATGAGGGAAAATGTAATATCAACAAAGGACTTTCATACAGAGTTGAACCACTTATCTGCAAGGAATATATTAGCAAGCGTCCAGTGATTATACCTTATCACAGGGGTGGAAAAAGGTTGCATATTGGATTTCGGGTAAGAATATTGCATTGCATATGGCATTGTCTTAAGTTAGTTGTAAATTATAGGATCCTGTTTCATATATCTTCCATCCGTTATTGAATGTAGGAATTTACTGAAGATTTTACTGCTCGTTCTAAAGCCCTTGCAAGAAATGTGGATTCTGTACGGGTATGCTTCCTGATTCTTATTTCTGATTTTTCATTTTCCAGCAACCCCATCATAGAGAGCTCTGGTCTACCTCCCTCTTTCCATTCTATTTTATTTGAAGTTTCAAATCTCAACATTGTTGTTATTGATGCCTTGGTATCATGGCTGCAAAAGTTTTCAGCAACCTCCATCATTGGCTTCAGGTTATTGCTTTAATATGGGGCTAAGAATCTGATTTTCCTCAGCCCTGAAGCTCAGCTGTGTTTCAATCTTAGAGCCCATTGTTAACATTGTGTGGCTTTTTTTGTGTGTGGTATAACACCTTAGTCACTTATAGCAGGATTTGACCTCCACTCCTCCATGGAAGGTCAAATGTATTAACCATTCTACCAAAGGTTGGTTGGCCACTATTGTCTTGTGTTGGATTGATGTGGCTGGTTTGTCTATTGCTGATACCAAAGAGCTTAGATGTAGTTTCCATACAGAGCTTTGTGTGTCTTTGTGTCTTGCCAGTAGTCTGTCTCTCAACTGCATTCAGGGATTGATGTCTAGGCCTAGCTAGACAAGTCAGAGAACCTTGGAATACTTTTCTATTTTGTGGGCCATATGCATTGGTTACCCAGCTGTCAGTCTCCTATATGATGGTGACAAAGCATCCAACATCAGAACAGTCCTAATGTATGTAGAAGACTTAATGTACTTAAACAAATATATTCTTACAGGATTGACCATTTAACAATTGTTCCTTGGATAAAATTATAACTATGAATATTTCTTCTATTCCAAGTTTAACTGATGCAACTATTTTACATAGGTTAAAGTGGTGAGTGTGTTCCAGCCACGGAACAAGCATAATGTTGAAAGTAAGCAGCTCATTATTTTTTCACAGGGCTTCATTTAGTTGAATTACCCGTATAAAGGTGATGTAAATATTTGATCACTATGCAAACAGAAGAAGTTGAAGACAAGCATAACAAAGAAAGATCATATGGCTCCATGATGATTGAAAAAATGACTGGAAGGGAAGATGGGCGGATAGATCATGTCCTACAAGTAAGCGAACTACTTGATTTCTTGTGTATTTTTATATATCTTC
The DNA here is from genome assembly GCA_005019695.1 of Trichopus zeylanicus subsp. travancoricus. Classification (NCBI taxonomy): domain Eukaryota; kingdom Viridiplantae; phylum Streptophyta; class Magnoliopsida; order Dioscoreales; family Dioscoreaceae; genus Trichopus; species Trichopus zeylanicus. The sequence continues at coordinate 61,963 of RXID01020764.1, read as the reverse complement.
GCTATATGTCTGATTCAATTTTTTGTGAGTAGCACTGGGAGTTCAACCATCAAATGCTTCATGTACCAATTGATTTTTTTTTTTTAACTCTTGACTGATTCAAAATTCAAAGGTACTTAGGGTATTGGTACATCTGCCACTGACAGATTTGATTTTCTTGCTAGGTGATTGTACTTATACTTATTTAATCCTTGAAACAATTGCAGATCCTAGAATGTGTTCTTAATTTTTAGGGGTATGCTGTTGTTTTGGATTTTATTTTCTTCCTGGAAAATTAGATTAGTTATGTTGGAAATGACTTGTGCTCGTGATATTTGTCTGTTAGCAAATTTAACTTCCATTTAAACCAAGCTATATCTGTTGGTAGACATTTGCAGGTAAGATTTGTCATGAGTAAAATAAAATTGGTCTTCCATATACAATTCACTAACTAATGCAATGCTAGTGATAAGTAAAATAGAAGACACAAAGACTGCACCAAGGATTTTCAGGGTGTAGGAGGTTCAATGGGCTAGAAGGCTCAGGCTTTGTCTGCACTAATCCAATGCATTTTCTGGCTCCATATGTGATGGTAACAAATTTATTGTTATGAGTTTCATTTCATTGTATCATCTTCTAAAACTTGATTGCAAAAGGTACAACTTATTCCTTGTCTCTGCATACTCTCTTGCTTCAGAAAAACTTACAATTTTTAAATCATTGTTTCAATTTGGATTTGGTCGCATAGTATGTAACATTGCAGAACCTATTGTACATATTCTGCGTCCTTTAGCTTAGCCCTATGTTGTTTTCTAGCCTGGCATCCAATTGTTGTTTTGGATTTCATTTCTTACTCTTGCATCTATTGTATATGTCTTTATCTGTTATATATTATGTAATGTGTCCATTGCATGTTATGTGACTGAATCTGCAGTCCATTAGTTCTACTTACTTCTGGTCCACCTATCAAGTAGTGGTGATCCTCTGTTGCCTCCATGCTTGCGACATATTGGTACACTAGCAGTAGTTGCTGCCATTGCCTTCATCAACTGGATTTCTCACTGAAAACAGAAATAAGAAACTTACATAGGATAAATTGGGCTGGGATAGCATAAGATTCTCTTGAGACCACCAAATTTTGGTTGTTCCATCAAATTTTTAAAAATTCTATTTATCCATTGTTATATCGCTGTTATTACAGAACTAGCTGAAGGCCTCTATTCACCTGTTGCATTCATCATACTAAATAACTAACATTTTTCTTGCAGGACAAAACATTTCAACATCCATACATATCTGCTATTGGATCGCATACGTAAGTTTAGGGGTTCAGGGCGTTTTATTGGGTCTGATTCCTAACAAGATATATTCATTGAATATGAATATTTGAATATTTGCTGGTTCTTATGTCTGGCTATTTTGATTTTGTATATATTCAACAGCAACTACTGGCGCGATTATGATACAGCCCTTTTTATTCTGAAACATCTGTACTGTGACATACCGGAAGATTCCCAGTTTGCTGAACAATTGGATTCTGGGAGTAGTTCCGGAAGCCAAAAAAGGCCAGTTAACCTCTTCTATGATAGGGATGACTGGGAAGAAGACATTCCTTTGACATTCTCAGATAGTATTCTTATCAGGGAATTCTCTAGAAAAGCAAGGAAGGCCATGGGCTCTTCTTGACAACTTTCTGCACTAGTCTTCCATGTATAGATAGCGTAAGTGATCCTCATGTTGAATTGATCCTTGTGTTATTCAACATCATTTGTGTTGTGCCATATAATCAACAGATTGGTTGTTTCTTGGATGCTCTCCCATTGCTCTGGTGGTCAATGACTCCCTAGTATTTCCCCTATTGAAGAGACGCATTAGGGTGGATCCTTCACTGGCTTTTTGTTTAGAATTTAGCCTATGTTTTCTGCAGTGAAATGCTTAACTGATCATTTGTTTTCTTTGTCTGGTTGTGTTTTCATGTTATCTTACAGATGGTTTGGTTCTTCCAGAATTTGTTGCCAAATGAAATGGAATGAAAACAAGTTGATAAAATTGTAGGTGTCTCAAAATTTGATCATTTGTCAAGCTGAAAAGAATAACTAGAAAATCTATTGTTTTTCTGTTTCATCAACTCGAGTTGACTATCAACTGAAAATGAACAAAGCATGGTAGCAATTCAGAAACGATTGGTAAGGATTGAAGGAATTGAACTTCTGAAGGATCTTATATATGTTTTCAGTACTTCTTGGACTCGTATATACAAAAATTTGATAGTAGGTCTAAGATATAGATTACTATTTCATCATATAATTGCAATAATAGTGGGAATGCTGTGTTATGAAATCACCTGCTGTATAATATCTATGAATTTTTGTAATCGTTTTTATGTGCAATGAGAAGTATTTTTCATTACATTCTGCAGGGAATAAATGTTGTACAATATGGGCTGGAATTCTGAGGAGCCAAGCAATACTGGACAGAGATCGCAGCAGAAGTTATTGTAGATAAATCTCTTATCAGTGTATAGTTGTGTCGATTGTGATTAAAATGCTTAAACTAGGTGGTGTATACAAGTGAATGCTCCAACGTAGATGTAAATGCATCGCAAACGGAGTTTTTCTAAATGGATTCACGGTCTCCGAGATGTGTATTCAGAGATTTGTATACTCTTGCCAGGTTAGTAACTAATGAATGAGATATACATGCAAGTACAGGTTGAGCTTGTTCATGTGTTCTTGTTCCAATTTTCTAACATTGATGCCTGGGCTTAGATTTGTTAAATCAACAAACCTGCAAACAGCAGAAATGATTGACACCATAGTTCTCAGTTTGGGCTATTCGTCTTGAGTTTCAGTTTCAGATTTTAAAAATATATTATTTATATTTATATATTATAATTATATTGTAAATTATTATTAGCTTAATGGTAAAATTTTTAACTCAAGTCTTAACTGACCTGGGTTCCAATCTAAGTATTTATAATTTTTTGGTTCTTGCATATTTTTTATTTTTTTATAAAAAAATATTTAATATTATATATATATAATTTTTTTCATTTTAAATTTTTTTTAAAATTTTTAAATTGAAAGCCGAAGTTTAATCAAAAATTTTTTTAAATAATTTAATCAAAATTGAAATGGAATTGAAATGACCAAAATAATTGAAATGAATTAATTTTGATGGATATCGAAATTAATCTTAAAATTAAAACTTAAAACTTTGGTCGATATTTATACTGATAAATCTGATAAATCCAGAAATAGCATATTTGTGTTGGTATCAGCTGATTCTTCAAACCATGCAGAAAAAAAAAATTGCAGTATATCCCTGAAAGGTAAACTAATTTTCTGTATATTTATATAAAATTTGTATTATTTTATGTATTCCTGAAAAAAAAATTTCCTTCAATTCCTTTGCTGTTAAAACAGCAGCCGTTAATAACTATTTGAAATACGTTGAGTTAAAAGTTAACTTAACCTGTAAAATGATCAAAATACCTCATCACATCTAGGCCCTTCTCCCTATCAAACAACAACAGAAACCCTACATCGGGTTCCTGATCTTCATGAGCCCCGCCCGCCTCGCCGCCCTTGTCGCTCCTCCTCCGTCAGGACGCCATCCCCTCCACCGCCAGGCACATCTACCTCCCCACTGGTGGTGCCAACTCCACCCTGCCCTCCATCCTCACCGCCGGCTCAGCCCGCCGCCTGAACGGCATCTACTCCACTGCCAAGCACATCTAACTCTCCGCCAACGGCGCCAGCTCCGCCCCGCCCTCCATCTTCATTGGCCGCTCGACATTCTCTTCCTCCTCAAAGGCACGTGAGTCTGCGAGCTTGCTCACATAGAGAAAAGAATGCCCTTCACTTTGTCAGCTTTTCTGATCGTTGTTGTTCTTTCTCGCCGGCGAGACGCACTCCACCCGCACCGTCGACGCAATTCTCCGGGCACTGAGCCTTCCCCTCCGCGGCTCCGCCTTTGCCCCCAAGACGACTTCATCCCAAACTCAGGGCTCGACCTCATCCCCCAGCTCTGAGTGTGCTCCCTCCCTGCAGGCATCAATCTGTAGGCATGAGCGACAATTTTATGCGTCTCCTTGGATCGATGGCACCACCTGGGGGGCAAAGTATGATTTTTTTTACGAAATTTGATTTTTAGAGTTTGCAATTGATGATGAATATCAATGGGCAAATGGTACAATTTAATTATTACAAATTCATGTTTGATGTGAAAATGTTTAATTTTGCGTCATTCCTATGAATTGGGGCTGTCTTCGCTCTCATGATGGTTGTGTTTTTCTCACGATACTTGTGTTCTTCTCATGATCTTGGTAGTTTATATGTATAATTATAACTTTATCTTTGTCTTTTTTATCTGAATTTTTATTAATATTTACATCTTTTTGGTATTATATTTATGTACTCGTATAAATTTGATTTTAACATTTGTAGGGATATAAGTGAAAAGGGAACAAAAATTATTGTGCCTCTCTCATCACTTTCTACGGTAAAAACTAACGGTCATTGACCTACACTTATTTGAAAAAAAATTCTAACAAAAACTATAATTTTAACAAAAGTATATAGAAAATTAAGTCATTATTAGAAATATACATAAAATTTTCTCAAAAAAGTGAATATCATGACATGCATCATAAACTGCTTGGTTTGGTGAAGAGTCTTAATTTTCAAGATTAGCTTTTAATTATCATAAGCATGTTAAGCTAAAACAATATATATTTTTTTTAGCTTTTCTCACCCCTGGCATTAATAGAATCTTTCCATATTTAATCAAAGATCTCTTGCACAGTTAGCTAACAAAGCCGCCATCCCATCCTTCTCCTCCCACGTGTTGACTGTCATCAATGAGCTGCATGTCAACCCCACACGTGTCAATCGCAAGTTGACTCCAGAAACAGGTGTCGAGGGAAGAGAGAGTCCCAAGAATCAAGGAGCTCTTCATGGTTGGTTGAGAGAAAAGAGAAGAAGATGGAATCACATGGGAGAGCTCTGCGTGATGCCACCTTATCAAAAACCAAATTTGGTGAGCTTGAATCACCTTTTTTAATGTCACACAAGTCAACAGTGATCACATGAATTTACTACTTTTTAGCTACTTTATTGATGCTATGAATGTGCAAAGTTGTTACTTCTTTTGGTTCTATATATATACCATCCACCTTCTGTTCCTCATCAGAGTACTATTTATCTTCTGCTCTAGTATCTTTGCTTGGAGATCTTATATTCATCAATGGCGTGGTCTCCTTTGGATGCAATGAAGGCTTACATGCACACACTTCAGCTGGTACTCTCTCTCTCCTCTCTCTCTCTCTCTCTCTCTCCCCCGCTTCCTCCCACTCTCTCATGGTTGTTTACTGATTACAACTGCCGATGCTTTTCCTTGTTGTCTCAGTGCAAAGATCACGGAGAAAGCTCGATGCTACTAGAGCCCAAATCCATGGAATACATATCAGCTCTTGCTGCCGGCAACGGAGCACAACTGTTAGTAGACATTTCCTCCTGCAGCATGTCGCCGATAACCCTGGCGCTCGCAGTGGCCGCGAAGCACACACGAGGACGCCTTGTCTGCGTGCGCAGCGAGCACGACTCGTTGGAGCAAATCAAAACCCAACTACAAAGTTTCCATCTTGCTGATGTTGTGGAGCTGAGACTTGGAAACCCTAGTGAAGTGATGAAGCAGTGCAAGAACGTTGATTTTGCTGTGGTTGACCAAAGAGTGAGAGGATGCTTTGACTTGTTCTTGGCCATGGACATGAATCCAAGTGGGTCGACAGTGGTGGTGGTGAACAACGTGAGACAAGGAAGAAGAACTGGGGGCTCATCTTCATATTCATATGCTCAGGTAGTTAAAGGAGGAAGAAGGGAAGGGATGGAGAGTGTAGTGCTGCCCATTGGTGAAGGCATGGAGGTCACAAGAATAGGGAAAGGTTGCAGCAAGAGAGCAAAGAGGCGTTTTAGGGTTTATGAAGATTTGGTCAATCAAGATTGAGAAGGAAAAGCTTTTTTTTCAGAAAAAAAAAATGTAGTCGATCATGATGGGGTTAGAGACCATCACATCAGGGTTTGGTGAAACTGTGAAGTTGTATGTATACATGCATGACTAGCAAGGGAATAAAACTTTTTTTTCTATTGGTATGGAAATTCTATGTTATGAGTATGTTACAATTTTTTTGTGAGATGAACATCAAACTGAACTGGAGTTATGGAATCATCGAAGGTGATGCAAAACTAATCTGTGATCTTCTATTGATGGCGAATTAAGAAATTTCCTAAATGACTCTCCATGTTATATATCTAAGTGCAAAAGTCAGAAGTGTTCTTTAAACACACAGGCTTATTTTAATTAAGATCCGTAATTATGTTTTAAGGAACTGTGACAGATGTGCCCGTACGTAGTATGGATTGCTTGACATCTACGTTAGAGCTTAATGAAATATATATTCTTCTAGTTACTTCCTGATTGTATTGAGAATGATTATGCGAGAACAAAAATTGTTGGTTGTACGATCCCAACAAAGAAAAACCTAGTTTAAGCATCAAATCAAATCAAATGCCTATAACTCAAGATATTTTCCTTTGATTCAGTGATTCTATATGTATCCTCAGCCACTAACACATAAATAATAAATTGAAAGATCTTTTTCATGTTTAAGCAACAGGTTCACCAATTCACAACCACCACTTGTGAAACGTACCGAGCCGCCGCCAACCAAAGCTGCGTGTCCGCGTGTGGATCGCCATGAATCATCTGCATGGCTGCATGGCAACCTCACACGTGTTTGCAAGCTTGAGAAGACGGAAGGATTCGAAGGAGTTTCATATCTGATTGAAAATGAAGGTTGATTCACATGGGATTGAGATTGAGTGCTCACATGAGGATGGTACCAAATCCAATTGCTGAGTTTGACAATTTTCCAAGTGTGTGATGTCCTTTTGTGTAGATTACATCTATTTGATATTAAATTAATCAATTAGGGCTTTTAGAGAATCGAATCACAATCGCTTCTAGCAATCACAATCTGTCGTATAAATTTAAAAATATTTTTTCAACTTTTTTTATATAACATATTATGATTGGCTGCGAGCATCATGTCACATAATCCTTAGCTAATTTTTTGGCATTAACAAAAAAAATTTTGTTGGCTTCAAATTGACCACTATACACAAGCAAACCTTTACATAGTAACAAATAAAGCCATTTGTCATCATTGAACATTAATTTCTTTCATCTTTGTTAATCTCTCCTTTTTATATGTCATCATCTTTGCCTCTGTTGTTGCCACCTTTGCCCATTCTTGTGAACCTCCGTGCCATCACCAATGGGCAGCACCACACACTCCCTCCCTTCCCATCTTCCTCTCACCACCTGAGCATATGAATATGAACATGATGATCTCCAACTTACCCTTCTCCTTTGCCTCACATTGGTCACCACCACCACTGACCAACTTGGATTCATGTCCATGGCCAAGAACAAGTCAACGCAACCTTCCACTCTGATCAACCACAGCAAAGTCAATTTTCTTGCACTGCTTCATCACTTCACTAGGTTTCCAACTCTCAGCTCCACAACATCAACAAGATGGAATTTTTGAAGCTGAGCTGTGATTTGTTCCAGTGAGGCCTTCTTGCTGCGCACGCAGACAAGGCAGCCTCTTGTTTGTTTTGCCACCGCTGCAAGCGCGAGGGAGAACGGCAACATATCGCTGGCGGATATGTCTGCGAGTAGTTGTGCTCGGTTGCCGGCAGCGAGAGTTCATACGAACTCCATGGGTTTGAGCTCAGATCTAATTCCATCGGGAGTTGTTCCCGTGATCTTTGCCCTGGAACAAGGAAAAGCATCGCATGAATGAGCTTGATAGTATTCATGAAATCAGATGTATCACAGAATGACAGCAAAGAGAAGTTGAGAGAAAAAGGTAAAGAGCGAGTACCAGCTGAAGAGTGCATGCAAGCCTTCATTGCATCCAAAGATGACCATTCCATTGACGAAGAAAACTGCAGAAATTCTGAGAAGAAGAAGATGGATATATATAGAGCAAGAGAAGCAACAACTTTGCACATTTATAGCATAAAAAGATGACCTGACCTAAATAGCAGCAGTTTCATGTGACAAAATGTTGAATTTGTGTGACATTTAGCTGATGATTCAAGCTCCGTTTGATTTGATTTGATTTGATTTCATTAGCAGGAATAATCTCAAGACTTCCATGTGATCCATCCCTGATTCTTGGGAGGGAATCTTTCTTATCTTGACACCTGTTTTGAGGGAATCTTTCTGATACATGTTTCTCACAGTCAACTTCAAAGTTGACACGTGTAGGTTAACATGGAGCTCATCATGAACGTCAACAGTTGGAGCAAAAAACAAGATTCTCTATTGGATGCCAAATTTCTTAAGAGTTATTCTTATATTCTGTAGTAGAAGTCATCCATGCTACGTCAATAGATAATTTCGGGAATAAGATGCCACTAGTATCAGCAATGTAACCAGTACACTGAAAAGGCATGGGGCAGAAAAAAGCAAGAATACTTTGATCAATCAATCATCATATCCATTGAAAATGATACTCATTAGAAAAATTAAAATTAACTAGTTTGGATACATCAAAAAATTTGACAGATTTACAAGGCAGTGGTAGACCTAATATGAAGTTACACTTTGTATCATTGAGCTGTTTTTTTTTGCACTAATAGGTCTTGTTCTACTCGATATCTTTCACAGCATCCTGCACCCAAAAAAGGGAGGATTAGCTCTCACAAAGGTGCATTTCTGTTCTTGTGACGAAGAAAGTACAACCGTTGAGTATCCTTAACCTCATTTTTTTATCAAGGTTAAAATCATACATATTCTTTAGTTTCACACTTACAAACAAACCCCCATCTGAAAACTGTTTGTTGTCTGACGAAGTGCATAGCCAGTTGAACAAACTATAATTGGGAGATGATTTGCTAGGATATCATCACTGAAGCTTAATTGCAGGATCCAGTTTATATCAATAATAATTTTTATGCTTCATGTTAATAGCATACCTTTGCAAGCCGTGTTACATATGTTGCAGCCAAAGCAGTAGCTAAGAGACCTAATCCAAGCGTCCATAGTTGATTGTTTCCCCCAGATAACCCGAGTTCTGACTCGTCTTGCTGCAGTAAAATAAAACTTGCTCATATCAAATGCAATATTCCTTGTATGGTGGCAGATGGACTCTGAACTAAAATTAAATACATGCAAAAACAGCAAAATGTAACAGTATGTAAAGTTGACTTCTGACTATAGGATATTGAATGTTACTTGTCAAGGTAAACAGTTCATGACCTAATTTTAATTTAACATAACTTGATTTATGACTCATGCAAGATTTTTTTCCTTTTCATTACCACAAAAGTGAAGCTCATGATTAATGATTTTTGGTCCACAATTTAAATGCTTCAAGATTCTTGGCCAACAAATGATAAAGATGCATATTTAAGAAGTGTCGAGAAAATTTAAACTTTTGAATTTAGCATGTTTCAGGAACACTTTAATATATTACATAACTAAATAAGTTTCTCCTGTCAAACCAAGAATATATGTTTCATGTATGGAATGCCAGAAATATTTGATAGGCCCTCCTTTGGCCTAATACTTACAATGATGGCTCGCCCAAATGCACCTGCACTCACATAAGCCCATGTTCCAGGAAGCATACCCAACCAACTGAAAAATAAATGAAGAACAGAATCTCAGTTTCATATAAGCCTACCAAAATATGCAGAATTATAGTAATTAACAACATATGTGAAGTAGTAAAATTTGTCATAGTATTGAAAAGTGGTTGAAAACATCATCTAAAAAGTATGCACCCGGTATTACATCTCAACAGGAACAACATTTTTTCTGTTTGAAAGGAAGAGAGTTTACTGAAGGATAGATGATGCAAACTAATGCTTACACTGTGCAACATAATCATACATGAGTGGATTAATGTGACGTAAACATGGAGTTTTGTAAAAGAAATGAACTTTCAACTATCCAAAGAAACTTTATCCAACCCTCGCCCTATATCAAATATATTCCAGTGACTATTGGAATGAGAATCTTGGTTTCCAAATGACCTGAAATTTGCTAATTTGGTTTAACATTTGTGCAAGACAAACCAGATTTGGCAAATTCAACTGATACTGGTTTTTTCCATGCTACGCAGATCTTTTTCTTGTCAGAATCCAAAGATTGATGCATTATTTTGTTAACTTATGAGGATGAAATCTTGACAATGGAAACCCAACTCTCTCCCTCCCTGAAAAAAGTAATGATGGTGAACTATCAACTGTTCATCTGACAATCAGATTTGTGTCAGGATAGATCAATTCACTTAGCATTTTTTTCCATTTGCTGGCTTCTCAAAATTACTACGTTCTCGTATATTCTAGCAAATAACAACAATAAAAAAAATAATAATATGCTTTCAGTTTTAACCACATCCTAACATAACAATAAACAGCAATAAGTCCACATTTTGAATTATAATCAACTGACCTGCCTAATACATAAGGCACAAACTTCACAGAAGTCAACCCATATAGATAGTTTCCAAGAGAAAATGGAAGCAAAGGGCTTAAGCGTAGAAGGGTGACAACTTTGAAACCATTTTCTCCTATAGCTTTATCAATTGCTAGAAACTTTTTGTTCCCTTCAACCATTTTAAGAATGCGTTCACGAGCAAAATATCTTGCAATAAGGAATGCCACACTTGCAGCCACCTGAAAAACATGCAGAAGATTAATAGTGAGGATCAAAGTTGATAGATATTGTATTGCTGAACACCACATTAATACATAAAAAAAAGCAACTTACTGTCCCACTGATGGAAACAATGATGGTACCTGTAACAGTACCAAACAGAAGCCCTGCTGACATAGTCAAAGGAATAGCAGGGATTGCAAGAATCTACAATGTATCAATAACAAAAATGTCAGTTAAAGCAATTACAGTATAGCCAAATGAAGGTACAAGATATTTCAAAAATCTTCTATATTTGAGTAAGACAGTTCAACCTTTTGTCAGTACTAAGACAATGCAACTCGAATTATCTCTATGTGCTTCATTTATGTAGAAAACAAGAGTTTTTGGACTCAAAATTTAATATGTAACATTCTTTTTCTTAGAAGACTAAGTTTGATTTCTAAGAAGACAAACAGGCAACTTAGCCCTAGAATCTGAGTTTCTTTATTTAATATTGCTATATGACCAATTATTTTAAAAGAGAGCACATCAATGAGAAGATTGAGAAGACTAGTAATTGGGAGACGTTTTCGAAGATTAAGTTGCTCTTCTGCAAATTTGGAATTGCTAGCTGCTATTTCCTGAAATGTCTCGTCATGTAGACCACCAATGCCAAGGAGGAGTAAAATACATTGTCTTCCAATGAATCTTATTCAGGTTTTCACCATCATAAAGAGGGTACTTGTTGCCATACATGTTACTAATGGCACTCAGAATGACTACAAAGTGGGGGTTTCCAGTGTCATTCCTGAACAAAAAAGGCTTTTGTGACAGATCTCACCTCCAATCCAGCATAAACAGCTACAAAAAAAACATATCCAGCAGGTCCATAACCTGGTCATATAAAACATATAATATTTGTATTAGATTCTACAAATGCAATAAATTAAGAAAGTAGGAGATGAGGAAATGATGTTATGAATGCTAAAAAGAAGCTAAATTGTGATGATAACACAATTCTCTACTTCTACTAATTCAGAGTTTCTCTTCCGGTTCTCATCATCCAGAAATTTGAGTAGCGGCTCTCTACTCTTATTCAGATATCTCTCAAAGAACAAATTTTAGCCAATCCTCGATCGTAAAAATCACATCAAAACCTTAAAAAATGTCTTTGCTTTTTCAAAATCAAAAGACCATAGAAGATCGAGGCATACCTTCAATGAAACCCGAAAACTGGTTAAGAAACTGATTGATCTGATCCTTATACACATACCCCGCGGTCCCGAGCCCCCCTATCAACCCCATGAGAAGCAACCCAGCCACGAGGCTCCCCGCCACGGCGGTCTCCCCACCCACCTTCCTATCGTTCCCGGCGGCACCGCCGTCCCGCGACTTCTCGAACTTGAAGCTCTGCGGCGACTTCTGGATCGCGGGCTTCCTGGACTCCTTGAGAGAAGACAGTGGGCGGAGCGTGGCGAGGCGGCGGCGGCGGGGGCGGGGGCGGAGGACGGAGAGCGGGGAGGGGAGGGAGGAGGGGAGGTGGAGGAGCGGGGAGCAGGAGAGGCATGGCCTCATGGAGAGCAGCAGCGCCATGTAGAGCTTGGATCGGGGGAGAGCAGTGGTGCCATGAAGCACGGAAGGAGGAGAAGAGACAAAGGAAGACTAGAAGAAATTGGAATCCCGAGAAAGATTGGATATTTTTTGGGGAGAGAGGGATTTGGGTGGTTCAGAGAACGAGATCCACTGAGCCGGAGGAGTAGCTAGGGACAGCCTGTGTGGAAACGTGGCATTCTGCACAGCGTGTCACGTGGAAGGTGGAGATTTTCCAGATTTTTGCCAAGATGTGGAGCACGTATATATGCATACACGCCCCTAAATTCATTATATTTACATGTATCTGTGCATCTTATTTCGAGCCCACTCTAAAATAAATCTCTACCGTTAATTTTGCACTAAAGTTTATATTTCTCCTTATTGACGCTCGTTACTAAGCAGCACACATATAAAATCGGCAATCAAAGAACAAAATGTAGCAATAACGTTGCTCGTGATTAGCAGGGCCAGCTCTCTTTATGCTTCTCGATAATAATAATTTATATTAAATATTACAACAAATTAATACTGAAAATTTGTTTTGAAAAACTACCAATAGTCTCCACAAGAACACACCCCTTCTCGCATGTGATGAAAGCAATTAGAATCCCTTAATACAATTATCCTCCCATAAACCCTGGACACGACTTTCAAAGCACTGTGACAGTCCCCGCACACCCGGAGGTTCTTGTAGACCCGTATGGCCGCACCACGTGCCAGCCCCACGAGCCCGAACGCCACCGCCAGCTTCTCGCTGTGGAAAGCGAGTCCCAGCTCCTTCCTCTCTATATCGTGCAACTCGCTACCCTTTTCCGCCACGTATCCTGCTTCCCGTATCCTCCCAATCATCTCTTCCACTTTCCCATAAATCTCCGCCGTCCGATCGTGCTCCCGATCCTCCACGTGGAACACGTGCACCACGCCCCCGACCTCGATCCAACTACACCCGGGCTCCTTGTTCACCCCGCGTGCCTTCATCAACGATCGTATCCTCGCCACGTCAACCCACCTCCCGATCCGACAGTATATATTCGCCAGCAAGACGTACGCCACAGGGTCTTTTGGCGCCATCTGGAACAGAATCCCAGCCGCATGTTCAGCCAATCCGACGGCCAGTTCTTTCTTCCAGTGGACCCCGCACGCCGCCAGCACTGCCTTCCAGACCGTCGCGTCGGGTTCGAACCGGACTCGGTCCAGCACCTGAACCGCCTCCACTATCCGGCCCGACCGGGCTAATAGATCAATCATGCAGGCGTAATGCTCCGGCCCGGGCACAATCCGATGAACCCGCTCCATCGAGTCAAAATACGCCCGGCCGGCCTCGACCAAACCCGCGTGGCTGCACGCAAACAACAAGCCAATGAACGTTACGCAATCCGGTTTAAACCCGGTTCGGATCATTTCGTCGTAAACCTGGACCGACTCCCGGCCTCGGCCGTTTTGAGCGAAGCCCACGATGAGAGCCGTCCACGTGACCTCATCACGTGACTTCATGGACTTGAACACGTTTCCCCCCTCGTCGACGCAGCCGGTCTTGAAGTACATGGAGAGAATCGCGTTTCCCACTGAGAGAAACGCGTCAAATCCACGCTTCGCGCTCGTCGCGTGGAGCTGGCGGCCGAGTTCCAGCAGGGTGAGCTCCGCGCAGGAGCTGAGAACGCCGGAGATCACGAACTCGTCCAGATCGACACCGTCGGCGCTCATCTCGAGGAACAGCTGGAGGGCTGCGTCGTGCGAAACGTGGCGCGCGGAGGAGGTGATCAAGGACGTCCAGGTGACGACATCTCGTTGGGGCATTTCGTCGAACAACTTGCGCGCAGAGACGACGTCCCCGCACTTGGCGTACATGTCGAGCAAGGCGTTGGAAAGGTGGAGCAAATCCACGAAGCCGGACTTGAGAATCAGAGAATGGAGCACTCTGCCGGTGTCTATGTGAGAGGAGAAGGCGGCGGAGTTGAGGACGGAGGGAAAGGTGAACTCGTCCAGGAGCAGTCCTCGGCGGCGCATTTCTTCGAACACCTTGAGCGCGTCGGCAAAGAGGCCGGCGCGGGAACAGGAGACAATGAGAGCATTCCAGGAGGCGGAGTCGTGGGCAGCTGCGGAGGAGAGAAGGAGTACCGCGGCGGGGAAGTCGGAGCACCTGGAGTACATGGAGACGAGAGCGCTGTGGACGAAGGGGCTAGCGTCGAGGCCGAGGCGCAGCGCGAGCGCGTGGACTTGGACGCCGAGAGGGCCAGCGCGGGCGGCGCCGCAGGCGGAGAGGACTGACGGGAGGAGGAAGCGGGTGGGAAGGAGGTTTTGGGATCGGGAGAGGCGGAAGCGGTGCAGGGTGGCGGCGGCGGCGGCGGCGGAGGATTCGGGGAGGAGACGGCGGAGCATGGCATTTTGGTCGTGTTCGGGAAGGGAATGAGAGAGAAGTGAGCCTAGGATGGAATTTGCTATTTGGATTATTTGCATATAACCCCTTAAAAAGTTTCCTAATTGGGAACCCAACTTTTTTATATTTCCACAACCCATGACTTTATAAATATTACATATAGCTTCATCAAACAATTACCTGGAGATGTATTTAAAACAACCTTTACAAGAGGAAGATAACATTATCATTTTCATTACCATCAGCGGATCAGTTCTTCATATTCAGAATAATCAGAGCAAATGGCCTTCCCAATGAAAACTACAAAACCTAGTTTGGACCCATCATTTAGCAGAAGGCACCCCTTTACACTGAGTACGTTGTGAGGTTATACGAAAATCACTACACAGCAGATCTGTCAGACTCAAGACCCATCAGATTAGCTTAGTCGATGCCATACTTCTCTCAGGCGAGTTCTTTGGAAGTCTAACCACATGAAATTGGGTCTCTCAATGGAGTGCAGGAGAATCCGAACCTGAGAACTCAGATTTGCCTGCAAAGCCTGGGCAGAGAATTCAGAATTGTTTCAAAGAACTTTTGTTTGCTGAATCAGACACAAAATTGAGCTGCAACGAAGTAGGAAAGGAAATGTTAGGTTCGGCAGAATTGGATGCCTGAAATATAATCTTAATTCAACTAATTTTATTTTGCATTCCAATCAGACCAGAGCATGTACCTGCATTGAAGTTCCAATTGAGCACTTTTAGTACAATTTGCATCAATAGTGGCTTCCATCTTCCCAAATGTTTTTGAGAACATAAGCATGGTTCTGTTGTGAAGGAACTAACTCCCAAATGTCTTGAGTTCTTTAGATTTCATCAAAAGACCAACCACAACATGCAAACTTAGATTGTTTCACATATCTGGATATCAATATGCAGAATTACTTCACTCCTCAATTCCCAACTTAACTTGGTTGGCAACAAAGTACAAGTTGAAAGAAAACTGCTCTCAGCTTCTAATTTTCTTTCCCATGGCAACGACCAGGAACTAAAAATTAGAAAACTTGTCCTCCTTCAATAGGGAACATGTGTACATAAACTGTCATCCTACCACATGGACTACTTCCCCTGTATCAAAGTTTTATATCGTTCCTATTGGCCACAACATGCGCTTTTTTTTTTTTGAATGAACCCACGACATGTACTCTAAAGGGCTCCAAGAAGAAGTAAATGACTCTGGAGGACATGTGAAGAAAAAGCATAGGTTCATCAATTCTCAACGTGGATTCAGTCCCGTGCTGTGAAAGAAGGCTAGTATTTTGGATAAACATTAGTAGAATTTTAAACACGAATGTTATTCCTAAAAATTTCAAAAAAGTATTTATCTCAATCAACTCTTCATACCATTAAATGCAATCCACAGTACCTCCATAGTCAGGAGAAGGCTTGAGCTATGGTTGTTTTCTTATGTAAAGAAGAAAGCTAAAAGCCACAGCTCCATTGAGCATCAAAAGGTCTAGTTCTCTCTGTTTGCTCCAGAAATCCAAATCCTAGAGGTGTTCTATCATGCAACACCATCTCATGCCAGATTAAATTGCATGAAGCTCATAGATGTTTCCCACTGAATCATTCACATCTAGACATTTTACATGAATTGAGTAACTGAGTTTGGTGTGCAGAAGTAGAAAAAACATTGTCTTTTGCTACATAGTATGAGTTTTCCTTCACAAATTCGCGAGATTACAGGAAGTGGTATGCAATAACCTTTCCTCGTTTGATTCACACAACCCATTGAGATCTTCCGATCATGCATTAGGATATCAATTATCAGCTCAAAAAAAATTGTAACTCAAAATATTTCTATCATGCTAAGAACTTAGAAGCAAATTACCATAAAAAATTGCCAATATCGCGAGCCAAAAAAAAAAATCAGAAATAAGCAATAAGAACGACCGAATAATAGTATAATTGGAGAAAAATTACCAACTGTGAGGCGACATTCAACAGTTCTTTCGCGATGGGCACAATACGATATCCAAAAATTCAACAAAATTCCAAGTTATTATCCAAATGGAATTGAAAATTTTCCAACTCTGATGATTAAAAAAATTGAAAAAAGGAAGAAATTGCTAGAGCCTAACACTCCTCTCCCTCCAGCTAGGGCTTCTACCAACGGATCCCTCCCCTTATCATATCTGCGTAAAACACCAGAAATCAAAACGGGAAAAAGGTACCAGGAAATCAGAACTAGGATTTTTTAGAGCGAAGGCTAAGGCCTGAGGACGAAGGATTTCATCCAACCGTAGCCCCGGTCTAATACGAGGCGCTTGGGAGGCCGCCTCGCCGGTTCCGTCGGCGGCGCCAGGGACCTTGAAGCCATGGCGCCGCCGAAGGCTTATGGGCTGCCCGGAAAGGAGTCGACCCCAGTGGTGATACAGACTGTCCTCGAATGACCAAAATGCCCTTGACTCACTCATATGCACGTCAATAATATAAGGGTATTTTGGGTTTTAACCTCTTTTTGAATTTTTGTGCAAACACACCCTGATATTTTAGAAATTGCAAGAACACCCTTGTTTTTGATAATTGAAAATCGAAGATTATCTGCATATATAATTTTCTGTAAACTTAAAAATAATTTTCATATAACTCATTCCCCTCTTCATGCTTTTATTAAACTTTGTGATTTGCCTAATGAACCACTTTTATAAATTAATATATTTTTATTAAAATTAAAACTTCAATAGTGTAAAACTTAAAAAATTATTTAATTTTTTATAATATTTTAATTTAATAATAGCATAAAATAATAAATATTAATTTTTTTAAAAAAATAATTTTAAAACGAGCTGATCCTGATCCCAAAACAAAGGGGACCTAATTGTTTTGACTTCATAGAAATTATTCTTAATTTAACAAAAAAACCGCAAAATCCGCTTTAAATCGTAAATTTATAAATTTATAATTTAGATAAATTAGGAACCCTAAATGTATAAATAGAACAAAATTATTCTTAAAATTATTCTTAAAATCAAATTTTGCTTCTTGATTTTGACACATTTTGTGCCAAATGAATGAGGTGACGAGCTGTTCGAATCAGAACGAGTTTGACCGGAGCCGATTCCAACAAATCAGAACAAGGAGCCAGTCTCATTCTCTGTCTAAAACCCAATCAACTTCTTTCGCTTGTAATTATGTTGTTCTATGCCTTCACCCTCACGTCACTGATACTTGTACACATAAATAGAGCTTATTTATACATATACACCCCTAAATCTCTCATATATTCCAATTCCGATGCTTGTCCATACTTTCGTGTTCCGCGTGAAAAAATAACCCTACAATATAAACATGTTTATAAACATAGACCTACAAATGGGTGTATTTGGAAAATGGCACGATGTATGTGACAATATTGATTTTGTTGGGGATGTATATGAACAACTTTTTATTTTAAAGGAAATATATGCAAAAGAATCATTCAAATGAATTTAGTCTTCTTGTAGATCCTGACACTAATTACTTGTCAAAACTTGTGTCTTGTTGGTAGTTTTGGACTCAATTGAAGCTCTTAATGAGATTCTCTTTGGTAATCCACTCTTAATGAGTCTCTTAACTAAGTCATATACCAATAAATATCATCCCACAAAGTGTTTTTTTATCAAAAAAAAAAAAACATCGGGCAGCATCAACTTGGACCAAAACTCATAAAAAATTATCGATGATGCAGTTCGCATAGATTCAATAATTTTTTTGTAAATGAAAATTTACATGTATTTAATGAATTTTTTTCCTTTTACCCCCTTGGAACATCTCTAATTACACCTTTATCTCTGAAACTTCAACCATATTTACAGAAATACCCCTATCGTTTAGGTCTTGTTGTTCTGTTTGAGTTAGAGCGAAATCAATCTAATTAAACTTTAATTAAACTGATGAAATAACTGCTTTGCAGTAATAGTTTTAGGGTCGATGTGAAATTTAGAGAATATTTAAATAAAAAATATAAGAATAATTATAATATTTTTAGGAGTATAGGTGCAATTAAGTATGTTTACAAGGGTCTATAAGAAAAATCCCTTGGTTAATCCCAAGGTCTAATACTAAAACTTCTGCCCTAATCAAAGGAACATGGTGCTGAGCTGGCAAGGACCTGGTCCCACGTCTCCTTGCCGACCACTTCCTTAGCTTCGGAGGCTTCCGACGCTAAAAAGAGTTTCAACCGACGTTGACTAGTCAAACCCTAATTACTCCACGGCGCAATAAATGAAACAAAGACCTCTTCTTCCTTTCACATCACCTCCCATTTGACACAGAACAAAGCCTGTGAACTATATATTGTAAGAAAGACCCTTCTTCTTCTCCAACTTGCAGAAAAGAAGCCCTAATTCCATGATTGAAAATCCAAGCTTCTCCTCCTCAAAACCATTGGAGAAGAAGAAGAACGTGGAGGATGAGTGTAGACATGGTTGATGTACTTGTTCTGCTTTGGTCCATCACCTTCATTGTTTTTCACTTGCTCCAAGTTCTCAGGAAGCAAGTGTCCATGTCTCTTGAGTCCTCTCCTCCTCCCTTGTCTTGGCAAAGCATCACTGGGTTCGTACAGACTACTAAGAAGCGGACACGAGAGGTCTCTGAGCCGCCAGTATCGGTTCCGTCTGTTGTTAAGCATGAAGCTAAGGACTGTCAAGATGAAGGTAGAGGGAAGGTGTCTCGAGTTGTGAGGAAGAGGCCTGCAAGGATCGTGATACCGGAGCCCAGTCTGAGCTTGAGGTTCGGAGATTCAGGGAAGGAAAGTGTCTTGATCAATGAGTTTGAGGTTGAAGAGAGTGAGTATTGTTTGGCAAGTAGGAAAGGAACCAGGCACGGCATGGAAGACGGCTTTGGAGTCATGAGCAACATCAATGGAGACTCAAAGCAGGTAATGAAAGCTCTAACATGATTTCTACTCCATTTCTGTGCAAACCTTTGATCTAATTTGTTTGTTTGGATCACGATTAGGCATTTTTCGGAGTGTTTGACGGCCACGGAGGGCGTGCCGCCGTCGACTTCGTCTCCGAGAAGCTAGGGACGAATATAGCAGCAGCAATTGCAGACATAGAGGAGAACAAAGAAGACCAAGTAGAAGTTGCAGTTACGAAAGGGTATTTGACCACAGACAAGGAGTTTCTTAACCAGGTAACATTGCCATCTGCCACCAACCAAGCTCATTTGAAACTTTCAAGCTTGTCTTTAGCTGATGTTTCCTATGTAATTACTAACCATTTAGATAGAATAATTAAGTTCAATTTGTATTGATTCCTTCGAATGTTTGATTAGGGAATGAGCAGTGGAGCATGTGTAGCTACTGTTCTATTGAAGAATGGAGACTTGCATGTGGCCAATGTAGGAGATTGTAGGGTAGTCATGAGCAAGAAGGGCATAGCTAGTGCCCTAACGATCGATCACCGAGCGGAAAGGGACGATGAGAGAGCTAGGATCGAGAATTCGGTGAGTTAATTAAACACTTCAAACTTGATCAGTTCATTCATCTCCATTGCCATTAGCTTCCTGATTCAATAGTCTCATGATCCAATTTCAGGGCGGCTATGTCTGTTGCCGCAATGGAGTATGGCGAGTGAACGATTCCTTAGCCGTGTCTAGGGCGATCGGGGATCAAAACATGAAGGAATGGATCATCTCCGAGCCCGAAACGAGGAAGATTTGTCTAACTCCGGATTGCGAGTTCCTTATATTGGCTTCTGATGGACTTTGGGACAAGGTGCAGTTCATATTCCTAACTTGTAAGACTGATAGCTTGATTTTTAGAGCTTTTGTTGATGAAGTTCGAGTTGATTAGGTTTCGAATCAAGAGGCGGTCGATGTCATTTCGAGGCGAAAAAATTCGATGCAAGCTTGCAAAGATCTTGTTGAGATCTCTTCGAGTAGGGGAAGCAGGGATGATATAACAGTGATGGTGGTTGATCTTCAGAGATATGTATGGTAATGGCTCTAGCTCATTGTGTTAGAAAGGAAAAATGGATTGTTATGAAGCATGAAGTGTAGCAAGATTTGGAAGTCACGAGAGCAGCGATGATGATGATGATGAGGATGGTGTTCTATGCCTCCCAAATATCCATCACAAAAAATGTTAGATTTATTTAGTTTTTTTAAGAAGCGATGATGATGAGGATGAGCATGGTGTTCTATGCCTCCCAAATATCCATCACAACAAATGTTAGATTTATTCATTTATTTATTTTTTAATTTGGTTTTGTTGAAGGAAAGATGGATAAATATACCCATGAAACAAAGTGACATCACTTGCATTGCCTTTTTGCCATCCATTAAAATGCATTAAAAAGCAAGAACTTTTGCATTTGTATTTTATGCCAATTCTTGAATTTTTTTTGTAGAAATGGATCATCCTGGAAGCATAGAAATTGATGTTTTCCTATCTTCAATCCCAAAAGAATGGAGCCAGCTTGTGGTCGGCATGCTTATAAGGGTATTTTTTTGCTTATACACCCTTGCACAATATATAAATTACACGCGAGACCTTCCTGCATAAAGAACCGAGTGATGGAGTTGGACGAAGGCAATCTGATAGGAGTACATATGCACAAGAGTGTGAATGCAAGCGGTACGAACGAAGTGCCTACGGCCCAGTGTGTTCTAGCAAATAACATTTGTACGGGGGCAAGTATGCAAATTTGTGCTTTTGAAGGCTAAATATGTAACGAAAATTTGTTGATTGACTTTATTACATGGTGGACCATCTGGCGGTTAAGGCAGTTTTAGGTTCCATCTTCAATCAGGTATGACCAATATTTACATTTTGCGGTGGTATCACGCCAGAGCATTCGAATGCGAGTTGGTTTGAAACTTGATTAATCCACATTTTTTTCTGCTTTTCATCCTAAACTCATGTTAATTCATTTTTATAATTGATAAAATCTCGGAAAACATAACTGATATTAGAGTGTTTAATAATAATTATTATCGGAAAAAATTTATTCATCTTATAATATAAATTTATAAAAAAATATTTTGATTAAAATGTTAAAAAAATTATTAAAATTAATATAAAATAATTAAATTATACTTATTTGATTTTAGTTTAGATAATCGTTCACAATCATCAAATATCTAGTTTCTCATAATACTGAATAGTGGTCTTTTATAAAAATTGAACCAAAATAAACAATTTTTATTTATTTAATAATTATCTTAAATAAAATTAAATGATAATAATTTGATTATTTTTATATTAATTTAATCCATAAAAACGGAATTATAATATAATTTTTTTAAATATTTTAATTGAGAAAATTTTTAATAAATTTATAATATATGTCGGGTGATTTTTTACTAATAATAAAAAATAAATTATTTTTCATAAAATTGTGTTAAGTGAGTTGATTTTTTTCTAAAAACTCTTGATATAATTTAGGAAAACATAAGATCAATCTTATAATTTTCTTCTAAGAATTTCAGGAGATCATTCGACCGATTGATACTGACGTGTATTTACGAACAAGATCAACATATGAAGTACGCCCTTATGGGTAATATAAACTTTATGTAATTATAAAATACTCCACCACCGAGACATATTTGAACTTTAAAATATGAACATTTATGAAATTGTGGGAAGATACGGAGGGTTTTGTGCAAAAATACTTGAAAACAAGCTTTGGGAAGTTTTTCCCTTTGGCCCTCGTCTTTGTGTTTGAGTGGGAAACCCGGTCAATTTGTGGTTTTCATTTGAATGTTGAAACTCTAATTCTTAGTCTCTTGTTCTGGGCGAGGGCAGTTACTTTCGTAGCACTCCGGATAAACAATGGAGCATCGTTTAGTTCGAAATTAAAATCAAAATCAAAAATTAGTAAATTATTTTTATAAATTAATATTTTTTTTATCAAAATTAATACTTCAATAATTTAAAGTTCTAAAAATTATTTAATTTTTTATAATAATTTAATTTAATAACAGTGTAAAATAAGTAATATTAATTTTATAAAAAAAAGAAATTTTGAAATGAACTGATCCTGATCCTAATTCGAAACCAAACGAGACTTGACAGCTCAAGCCAAGAGTTTTTTCCTCATGTACACTTGACTCGATTTCTTTTTTATTTCGTGTTTAACTTGAGCCAATGTCTGGTGCCACAGTTTTATCTAAATCAACCTTTTTTTTTTTGGTGAAAGAAAATATAATTTCCCAATTTCCCGGTTAATATACAAAGTAACTTCATTGTTTTTATGCCCAAAATCAAAGCCAAAACTAAAGAATAATGAATTTTTGGATCCTTTGGTATAATTTTCCAGATAAATTAATGAAACAAGTGGCTTGTCGTAAATATTAGAAGGAGATGTGCTATTTCGCACTAAAACAATAAGCTAGGGGTTTTATTGCAAAATGCCAAAGAGAGACATCCAATCCCGAGGCAAATCCCGATTATTAAGGCACTGATTCTTCCATATCCTTCTCCACTCGCAAAATCTCCATATCCTTTCTCCGACAGCTCCGAAGGCGCCTCCTTTCCGCTCACCGCCTTCGCCTCCGAGCTTCGTCCATGGCAGATCCGGCCGAGTTTGCCGACTGGGAGCTCCTCCGTCCCTCCTCCCCTTCCCTCGACACCGAACCCTTCGCCGCCGATGACGCCGGGGCCATCCACTCCGACTATTTCTCTCTCGCGCACGTCCCCCGGCTGCCGCGCAGACGCCCCTCCGAGCCGTTATCCGATGACTCAGACCGTCCCAGCTGGCTGGACCCCGATTCCCACTCCAAATTCGACTTCTCGTCCCGGAATCCCGCCGATTGCTGGTCGGATGAGTCGTCGTCGCCCCCGGGTAGCGTGAAAGCTAAGATCTTTGGGGGTTTTGAGCAGGAATCGTACCATAAATTCGAGTTTTCATCAGGGAATCCCGCCGATCTTTGGTTCGACGAGTCTTCCTCGCCCCCCAATAGTTCGAAAGGTGAGACCTTTGGCGCTTTTGAGCAGGAAATTGAAGGGATTGGGGGGAGTTTTGTTGAGGGAACTGAGTCAGAGGGTGGGGAATCGGTGGAGGTGAATGGTGGGGTTGAAGGGGTAGTGGAGGAGGAGAAGGTTGGCGTTTTGGTTGGGGATGGAGATGGGGAGAAAAAGAGGGGATCTTGGTGTAAGCTGCCGATCGAGTTGTTGAAGTTTTATGTTTTGAGGGTGAGACCGTTTTGGTCGGTGTCGATTGCGGCGGCGATAGTTGGGATTGTGATACTCGGGAGGAGGTTGTATAAGATAAAGCAGAAGAGCCGGAGTGTTGCGCTGAAGCTTAGCTTGGATGATAAGGTGAGCATTTCTTTCATTTTTGTGTTGATTAATTTGTATTTCTTCTGTTTGCAGTTGATTTGGTTTTATGTTGATGTGGCGATGGTTAGCGATGTTGTTGTGCATCGAATTTTTTGGAAACATTGAATATATGAGATAAACGTGTGAACGCCCTGTGAGGGCAGAAGTTCACCCTGCCTGGCAGAAATTGAAAAGCTGCACAGGATAGGGAGAGGTTCAGGATCTGAATTTCCATTTTGTTGTTCTTTGTGCTGGTTGTATTTATCTGGCTTTGATATGATCATTTTTCTGGAAGTTGATTAGATTATTGAGCAGGATAATGAAGTTCTCTGATTAGCATTTTTTGCTTTTTAACTGTTTCTTTTTAAAGAATTATGTATAATTGTCCTGTTTTTATGTTCGGCATCTTAATTTATGTGCTAAAATTATATGATCTGTTGACATGTATCATCCCTTGGAGAGTATGGAATTCTGAGTAATTGGTGAAGCTTTGTTAACATTAGTTTTTACTGCACTTGCAGAATATAGTTCGTGTTCTAAAGGTAGTAGGAGTAGCATGTATCTACTACCATTAGATTAGGATTTTATTTATCCACTTGCAATGTTAAAAAACCATTAGTTAGTGTTATTTTGCCCTGATCACATCTAAAGCATAATATATTTTCCCGTGCTTATCAAGAGGTGGTTCATAGCATAAACCACATCAGAGTTTAGGGCATATGCCCATAGTAGTAATGTCTTCACGATAAGTAGGTGAAGGCCATGCATTATTCACAGTCTGAATTAATAGACTTTTGAGAATGATCTATGCTAATCACTGATTGATTTGATTGACACCTGCTCATATGCACAATGTGTGTGCACATTATGGCGAAGTTTTAGATTAGAATGATGAGATAGGGAATTTTTGCTTGATACTGTTAGAGTATGTGTCAGTAGATAGCCACCTTTAAGTTAAATTTAAAGCTTAATGAAGCTTAAATAGGTGCCTGGAGATGAACTTGGACAACTGGTCATCAGTATCATGAATTGGCCATGTTTGGATGAAGTCTGTTTAGCTTTCTTTGGCCCATAGCTTTAGAAATTGAAAGTGCTTAACCTGATGAAGTGGAAAAGAAATGACCAAGGGTTTTATGAAATAAAATATAATTGGCGAAAGAGTAGCTGATTGAATTGAATTGGGTAACTTATGAATTATATATGGTGAAATTTCCAATTCAAGCTTACCTGATGGCACTGGAGTACTGAAATTTATTCTCCTTGGGATGTGTTTGGTTAGTTTATGTAGTTTTCTTTGTGCATATTATTGGTGATAAAATGGGATCTAGCAGCTTCTCTCATTTTTAATTGTTGAATCTACTGATCTTGCTTAAGCATATCTGACAACGTAGGTAGGTGCAGATTCTACGTTTCAGTGAAAGGCTAATATTCTAGGTGGTGACTGACAACAACAGAGTTCCCTTCAAACAATTAATTCACTTTACGTGCCAAGATGTCTTCATAATGGCTTTCCCCTGCAGATGCTATTATACTCTGCTGCCTAATGCTTTGAGCAACATCAATAACTATAATCTTTTCATATGTGGAGATTTACTCATTTGGTACTAATCACTTTAGCTTGCTTGATCATGAAACCAACGGTCATATGCCTATGCTACTCTCAGTTCTTTTGCATGTTTTGTTTACATGATACATGCTTCCGTTATGTCAAATTTGAATATAATATTCTGGACAACACGGAAAATCTGTTCTTGTCAATTTTGCTTTTGTTATATTCCTTCTGTCTTCAGTTACTTTCATATTTATCGAGAAATATCCAGTCAAACTCTATTGCAGTTGTATGTTGAATCCAAACCTTGCTATTAACTACCAGCATCAGGTCCTGCTGTTTTTAGTCTAAACTTTGGTTGTGTAATACCGCCTGCTTTCCTTCTCTTCCTCAGACAAATTTTAAAACCCTTTCTTTTCCATCTGTAGTGGTCTTCTTTTATAGATATTGTTTAGATCTTATTGATTTCAAAGTTCTATGGCAGCCATGTTCTGATTGTCTTGTTGTGATTTATCGTTGGTGGCAAGAAAAAATAAATGCATGGTAGAACAAAGTTTCAAGTAATTCCTGTCAGTTTGAAACTCTGGAATTAGCTCCAAATTCTTATTTACTGGTGGATCTTGATTGTTGTTGTGTGGATGGATGTGTTGAATGCTTCCAATTCATTGGCTTCCTGCACATTAATAAGTGCCTGCAGTCCACTCCAATTTGATTTCCACAATTTTAGTCATTATTTTATAGCTATGATTTATCTCTCTTATGGGAAAGTTTTTATTTCTACAAGGGTAAAAATTGGCAAACCTTAGATTTTTATTTTTTATTTTTTGCATTATTTGCAAATTTGAGATGTACACAATGAATGTAGTTTTAACCAAAGTAGTTCGATCAAGTAGTTGGACTTTATTCATCCAATTGTCTCCCAAATCAAAGCTCTGTTTTTTTAATTCTGCAGAAGGCATCAATGTTCATGGCTCGAGCTACACGTCTAAATGAAGCATTCTCAGTGGTGAAGCAGGTCCCCACCTTAAGGTCTCTGCTCCCAGCGGGTGGTGTGACCCCATGGCCGGTGTTAGGCTTTGCTTTGACCTGATCACAGAGTGCAATCTCAATCTATAGTTGCAGGGCAATGGGTTCCCCTCCTCTTCCCAAAGTCTAGAAATACCTTGCTTAGCAGTTGGGCTATGCCTGAAGGCCCTGAACATACCAAAATATGATTATGTATAAGCTTGTTTGCGTTGCAGTTGTAACATCTGTGATCAAGTCTGTATTGTGCGTCTCTGTTTTGCCTCCTTCTATGGCGAAGGCGTGATGAACGTGGATGCTGTGTAATGTAATTATATCATGTACGTGGATGAAAGCATGACACTTGTATTTATTCCTCTGTTGAAGTGTGTGCTTTGCTTGTGTGGGAGAAAATTACTTGAGTTAGGTTTATCAGTGTTTCATGGATGAACGCAATCTCCATGCAATGACTACATACTCAGTTACTGTGATATCCGATTTTTTTTTATCCAATCTAATTTAGATTATGAATAAATACGGACTTGATGACTTGGTCTAAAGAGAGTAAGATGCACTAATAAGATATTCAAGGGTTTTTTATGCAAAATTCATACTTTGAAATGCCAAAAGTAATAGTCCTGAGTGTTTCGGGCTTGGCTTAGAAAAAAAAAATTATATTCAAATTTAGAGGTGTTATGTAAAGCAAGGTATATAACTATATATATTGCACATGATTTTCTATAGTTTTTGATGGCTTGGGTTTCGAAGAAAAAAAGAGCTTTTGAAATATAGAGAGAGAGAGGGTTTTGGAGAGATCTTAAAATATTTTGAGAAAGATAAATATGAAGATTTTAAAATTTTTTTTTGGAGAATTAATAAATATAATGATTTGCATCTATCATAATTAAAGTAAGCAAATGGGTTACTCTATTTCTATTATAGTGTATACAAATTATTTTTAATATTATTGTATTATATAATAAATAATTTGTTGAATATAATATTGATATTATATGGATTTTGAACTTGAAAAGGAAATTCTATTTTTTAAAACTTGTGAAATTAAGTTAAGTTATTTATTTTGTTATAAAATTACATAAGGATTAAAGAAATATTTTGATAAATCTTCTAATACATCACCATATCCATATGTATATGTATTTTTGAGGGGCCGTTTCTGATGTATGATATAACATGATTTTAGGTATTATGTGATGTAATTCCGTCAGTGAGAAAAATTTTTGACTGTCGACATATATATACATTTGTGAGTGAGGAACTAATTTTGATATGTAATTTGACTTTATTTTAGGTATTATATAATATGGTATTGTCAATGAGAAAAAATTCTGATTATGCTGACATATATATGTACTTATAAAAAAAAACAATTTTAATTATTTAATTATGGTGTGCTTTAGTTCATTTAAGATTTATTTAAATTTGTAAATTTGAAATTTACTCTCACGTATTTTAAAAAATTATTGATTTCAGTTGTGAAATATTATTGTTACATAAGTGTGCGTTAAATATAATCTTGGATACTTATTAAATTTTATTAGGCATTAGTGTCATAAATATATGGTATTGTTACGTATCAACTCTGTAAATTTTTTATTCGGGACGGGATAGTTATATAGTATGCAATCAATCACTATTGCGGTTGAACACTACCAACCATGCCTTCCACTCCATCCCTATCCAAACATCGAAAGCTAAAGAGTGTATTCACATGTGCCGAAGTACCCTTGCCCACAAAGTTGGATATCTGCGTGTGTGAATCCAAAATCCTTTTAAAGCAGCAAGCAAGAGACACAGAATGTCAAATACAGAAATGGCGCAGGACCAGTCATTTCACTGCTGTTAAGGTCAAAGCAAGTGCTTCTGAAGAGACCAACAAGTATAGAACTTGTTCTTGCGGCTCAGCTTCTGCCTAAATAGCAAGGTTTCAAATCACTGGGAGTTTTACATAGAAAAGAAAGACAGAAGTCCTCAAAGTCAGCTGTGAATGATCTAGACATAAATTTCTGATAGGAATTCTTCCCTAACAAGTTATAACAGAATTCAAACTGGTAGTTAAGTTGCAGCCGTGATCGAAATGCAAAACATTGATTTTAAGTGTCAAATCACAAGATAGGAGCTTCGATTAGGCTGTCGGTTGGCAGCAAAGGATTCATCTGCCGCCCACCTCCTGTTGCTGAGGTGATTCAAGGTAAATTTGAGCTATAAAACACAGGGTTTTCGTACTAAAACATCATAAAATTAAATGGTATTATGAAGATATAAATCCATCTACAGAAAAACAAATACAAAATCAACCTAGGTAAATAAATCACTGAACAATAATAATTGAAATAATTGAAATAATTAACCTCAGTGATGTTGTTATAAATATATGAGTAGCAGCTACAAGACAAGCAACAACTTCAAGGTCCGAAGAAGAAGAAGGCAAGAAGAAGGAACACAACAACTCCAACATCATCGATATGCAAGGTTTGCCATAAAAAGAGGAGACAACTGCCCTCTTTACTTTCTATTATCTAATTATTTTTTCACCTGACATTAAGATGTGTAGAAATGAAAACAAACATATGTTTCAATTCATGCAAAATGAGAAGATGAACAAGTTTGATGAACAGGGAATGGTGAGAAAGAAGAGGAGAGAGCAGAATGGTGGGAGATGTCGCCAGAGGAAGAGGACCTGATACACAGGCTCCATTATCTGTTGGGAGACAGGTAATGGGAGTTGACTCCTGGTTTGGCTTTGGCGATTTTCTTGTGTTTTTGGAGACAAAACACGGGGAAGATGTAGATGCAAAAGCCAACTTATTGCTCAAAACATTTTTGTTTTTGACTAGAATCAAGAGCATGTTTGTTTGTTGTGTCTTTTCGGTTTCTAACCTTCCTCGAGTCTCAAGAAATGTATGTTTCAGAAAATTTTGGGGCACTGTAATTGAGAAAGCTAAATGATATGTACTAATTAGCTTTAAGTAAATCAGGGAAGTTGTCTAGAACAGTTGTTTTTCTTGTGTTGAATTCTTTGGTTTAAATTTCAGATGGGCATTGATAGCAGGAAGGATTCCAAACAGGAAAGCAGAAGAAGTGGAGAAGTATTGGAAACTCAAGGAGAGGAAGAATCTGGGGGAGTACAAGATATACAAGCCCATTTGCACCAGATTGAGTCCATCCTTCAAGTTCCCTGCGGCTGGGGAATTGTGAAATGTTATTGCCTGCGTTGCTTCAGAAATTCAAGGGAAAAAAATGTCCAGTCATTTCAGGTTAATCTTGATTGTTTCAAGAGTTGGAACGCATTCTTCCTTCTCTTTGCCATCTCGAAATGGTTAATCTTGTTTAATCATTTGCCTATGTTGCACATAAAAATAATGTGCTCGTTGAATGAAGAGAAGGAAGAAGAAAGCCTTCCCTTTGAATACTCAAATCTTTTCTTTGAAATATTATTTGCTTATATTATGCATGAAAGAAACAAACAGTAGTAGAAGAAGATACGCGTAAAAGAAGAGGAGGAGGAAGACGAAAGCCTCTGTTTGAACTTTGAAAACTTGTTCTTCCCACATAATTCAACAGGAAGCTCAAAACCACATCAAAGAAGCTGTATGGAGCATATTGCTTATTATCCTGTGTTCAATTCTTTGTTTATATTTTCAGAGGTGAGAAGTGGACAAGTTCACATCATATACTGCAGAAAGATTGAATTTATGACGAGGCAAATGATAAAGCTTTTACTCTCAAAAAAGACCGTAGAAAACTTTAAAACAAATTTCCTCCCCGGGGTTTAGCTAACTAGGCATATTCTCTTGCTTCTAGTATATTTATATAGATTTTATTCTTGTCAAATATTTATTGCATACCATCCCTTCAGTTAGATTTCCGAGGGAAATTCCTGGAATATTGTGGTCTGATTGAATTGCTGAAAATAACTTTCTTAATATGAACATATGTCTGTTGATGACATTTACTTCTTGTACTCTCTTTTTTTCCATCGAATATGCTTTACACTTTGTATGCTTGTAGCGTATAAATCAAAACAAGTCTTTGTATGATTGTAGTTTATAAATTGCTTCCCAATTTTCATAGAAATAGAAGGCAAAGATTAGAAGTTTTCTTATCATAGATTTCTCAAACCATTTTTGTTTTTACTAGAATCGAAGATATTTGTTATGTTTTTTGAATTACGGTCTTTTTCAAGATTCAAAATGCATATGTACAGAAAAAATATTGCAGAAATCATGAAATCATGCACTACATAGCGTTTAGTTTGCTCAAAATCATGTCAGAAGAGCAGTTTTGAAACTGTACTTGTTTCCTTATGTTGGATTCTTTGCTGTGTATTTCAGATGGACACTGATAGCAGGAAGGCTTCCAACCAGGAAAGCAAAAGAGGTGAAGTACTTGGCAACTGAAGGAGAGAAAGAACTTTCTCCATCTTCAACTTCCCCTTGGCTCGGGAATTATAAATGTTTAACTTATTATCTGCAACATTGTCTCAGAAATTCAAGGGAAAAAACTCCAGTTATTTCCAGTTAACCTTGATTGCTTCAGGAGTTCTTGGAACACATTCTTCCTTCTCTCACTACAAGAAAAGAAAGTATTATTGGTGATTTTTTCCGACAGTCAAGAAAACGCCGAAGTTTCACATTGTTTGTATGGCGGTCAACAAAACACCAGGTATTACCGGAAATTTTTATCAGAAATGCCGACAATTGTCGACGTTTCTTGAGAAAACGTCGGCATTGCCGGCTTTTGCCCCCCTCCCGGTCCCTCCCCAACCCTCAGCACAACCCCGCTCGCCCCCCCGCCGCGAGGCCCCCCATGCCGGTGTCCCCTCGTGCACCTCCGGGCCTCACTCGCGTGGCCTGCATGGCCGCCCGTCGTGGCACCCCCCCGTGCGCCCCTGCCCCCACCAGCCCGCCCGTACAAACTCTATTTTTATAGTATTTTTTTATTTCTTAACTCTTGATCTTGATATATAGTGATATTGATTCAGAAAAAAAAGTTGCTAATTCTATCTTTAAATTAAATATAAATTAGATGTTGTTGATTGAAATTTTGACTAAAATTTATAGTATAATAATTTAATACTTATTTATATATCAGTTTGAATTTATATGATTTTATACTGAGACTAAGATATTGAGTTGCATTTGTTTGGATGTTTTGTAATTTGTTCATAATCTTAATTGCAACTCAGAACACAACCACTTCAGGATTTGGTTTGGTGAAGTTGTGGTGGGGATACAATAGGGTTTAGGAATTGGCTTGCTTTGATTTGATTAGTACTCATTAGAGAGTTGAATCAAATGATTTGGTGCTTTGAGGAGTTTGTTGAGCTAGATTCAATTCAAAGATATGTATGTTTTGGTTTAGTTTTGGGTTCAATTTGATTATAGTTGTGTTTGTAATTGGATATAGTCAAGTAAGGTTGGATTCAATTAATTTGTACTAGGTTTATTATTTATTGTTAATACTTGGTTTGTGTGTGATTAGGTGGAAAAAGGTTAATTCCTAATTTGAAAATAAATTTGATTATGATTCAATTGGTATTTTTCTTTTTTGAATAAGTTTGAATTGACAAGGTTTTGTTGCTGTATAACAGGAGCCAAGCTGATCTTGAATAAGTTTGGATTCCATAGATCTAAACCTTTTATTTCTTTAAATCTTCATTTTTGTGATTTATTTTAATGAAGTGTAGTTTTAACTTTTATTTATTTGTGTTGAGATTTAATCTTTATTTATGAATGATATGTATACCATTGATAGGATACTGCCATATAGTAGCATGATGGATAAAAGTTGAATCAATATAAAGAATTGACTGAACAGAACATATATTGTAAAAGTTTTTGCGTTTTCTTGAATATGCCTATATGAACAAAAGAATTGATCAGGTGATAAGATGCTCATGTATTGATTGTATAAATATGCATAATCAGACGTGAAAAGAAATTTATGAACATGTAATAGCAAAAAAATGAAGTCCATCATATACTAATTGGACTTTTCATGGAGAGGAGTCATAGTATAAACATAGCATACAACATAGTCATCAGATTATAGAGTCAGAAGAAATACATAATAAAAATAGAGATAAAATTAAATGTTTGTTGTATAATGCATTTGGTGTTATAAACAAAGAAATATCGATAGAAGTTTTAGAAAACACTAACATGAAGTTTTTTAAATTATTAAATAAAGTTAATAGAGAATTGTACCCTCGATGCAAGAATTTTATATTTTCATCTTTCATCATATGATTGTTGACTATGAAAGCAAAATATTGATAGAGTAGCAAATCTTTCAACATCCTATTAGAGACTTTAAAAAACACATTTTACGAGATTACTTCATTTTCAAGTTCTTATCACAAGGCATGAAACATTATAAAAAACCTAAGTCTTGGGTATAATAAGATTCATATTTGTTCTAATTATTGTATGTTTTACAGGAATGAGAGTGAGTCAAATATATACTGCAAGTTTTGTAAATCATCACAATACAAGCAATGAGAAAGTAATATTGATACTGATAGTCAAGAAGTGTGAAAGATACCAATGAAAGTGGTTAGGTATTTTTCTTTGAGGCCAAGATTACAATGAATTTTATGTCAGAAAAAACTTCACCACACATGAGATTGACATGTCGAGGCAGAGTAGCAGATGGATCACTTCAACATCCAATGGATAACATGACTTAGAAGAATTTTAATACTAAGTATCCTAACTTTACAATGGATTGTCGTAATGTATGAGTGAGGTTGGCTTTAGATGGGTTTAATCCCTTCAAAACAATAAACATATCACACAACACATAATATATTATTCTAATTCCGTACAACTTCCCTTTGTAGTTATGTATAAAGCAATAGTCATTTATTTTATCTACACTTATTGAGGGACCGAGCGAGATAGGGAATGTCATAGATATATATTTACAATCGTTGATAAAAAATTGAAAAAAGTATGAGAACCGAGTGTGCCAGCATATGATACTATTAAAAAAAAGATATTTTATACGCGTGCAACACTGATGTAGACTATTAGTGATTTTTTGTATATGCATATCTGTCCAGTTATATGACCAGAGAACAGAAGGCTTGCCCAGCATGTGTGAAGAATACGCATTCTCATTAGTTGAAATATGATCTCAATTTTTGTTATATGTGTTACCGATAATTTTTTGTCAATAGATTTTAAGTTTCGGCAAGATAAGTTATCATTCGATGGAATATATGAGAAAAATTTTCCTCCCTCTAGGCAATCCGAAGAGGATACACCGAGGAAGCAATTGGTGTGGTAAATGACTTGGCAACTCAAAAAAAGAGAAAGCTAAAAAGAGCTACATGTGACACGATGGGATGTAAGAGTAATTAAAAAAGGTAAGTATTTTTTGACTTACCGTATTGAAGCACATTATAAATTTGATATAATCTTGATATCATACATATCGAGAAATTTTTTATTGATAATGTATTGTGGACATTGTTGGAAATGCCAAAGTCAAAAGATAATATGATGTTTGGATATCTATTATCTCTTATCCTTTTACTTTATAAATATCGTACGTATGAACATATTAAGGTAATTAGTACAATATTTTTACTTTTTAGGTAAAAAAATGAGAAAATAGAAAATCTTGGAAAAAACAGAAGATAAGTCATTCTCTAGGTCGTAAGGGGTACATCAATCTAAGAGTCAATGTATATTGATTGTTGTATATTAAATTCATATACATTAATATCATGTATTGTTATATAATATACCATTAAGTTTCTATCATATTACATATTTCATAGTTAGAGGAGCAATATGGTTCCGAACTATCAAATATTGAGGTGTTCTTGGCTTCTCATATAAAGAAAAATAGACAACCAGTCGACAAAGCATTTGCAAAAGCAATAGTGAAGATTATATATAATGCATTTTCTTATTTTATTCATGATTTATTTGCCTACATCTTTGGTTATCTATAGGTTAAATTAAAAAAATAGTGATTATTAATCATTTAATTTGTGATTTACATGTATATTATTTTGTGAGGGCTTTGTATGTAATTTGTCAGTAACATGTAACTTTCATACTATTATATCAATGTAATATATATATTGCGATTTTAATTTTTAATATTTTGTATCTTTCAGCATATTAGTAGGATTTATTAGATACATGATATCTAGCAAAAAGAAATATATTTCAGCATTAATAAGGTTTTTTCCAATTTTTAATGAAAAATACCTAAAATTTTTCGACAAGTCTAAGAGAAATGCCAAAAATTTCAACGAGTTAACGTCGGGGGTTTTCTCAATGTTTTCAAAGAAACACCCCGTTTTCCCAATGTTTTTCATAGAAACATCGGGGAAACCCGACATTTCTTTTCAGAAATGTTGGGAAAAGCCTTGATGTTTCCATAAAAAATGTTGGTGTTTTCTAAGAAATGCCAGAAAAACTCGACGTTTTAGTAACAAAATGCTGGTAAATATTTTTTTTGCTAGCATTTTTCAAACACCTCATAAATCGCAGGGAAAAGGTATTTCAGATAGTAACAAAATGCCGAAAATTTTCTTGACTATATTATTATTGACATTTACAAAATGTCGAAAAAAATGTCGGTAATATTTTTTCGACATTTTTTTAGTATTGGGGGACGTTTTTAAAATGTCAAGTATACCTTCTTTTCTTCTAATGTATGTTACATCTTGAAAGGATCAATCTGATTTATTTATTTGCTTAAATTGCAGCATAAGAATGATGTACTCATGAAAAAAGAGGAGGAATAAGAAAGTCTTCTCGTTAAATACTCTTCTTCTTTTTTTGTATCATGAATTAGTCAAAACATATTAAATTATTTGCTTTTATCATATATAAAAAATAGCAGTAGCACTCATACTAGTATTAGTAGAAAAAGATGATGACTATAATAATGATTAATGATGTCAATGAGAATGAGAATGAGAATAATAGTAAAAAAAGAGAAAATCTTCTCTTTGAAAACACGTTCTTCCTTTTCTTTGCATGCAACACTAACAGTAATAGTAATAACAAATAAAAAAAAAGAAGTTTTATCCTTTGATTTCTTTATTTTTTAAAATTTTGTCTCGTTATATTTATTATAGTTAAAATTTGAGTTAAAAAAAATATAATATTATAGTTTACCAACCTCAACTTTTTACTAGACTGAACCTGCTCATAAAAAATTATTTGATTTTCTCAAACTATAAATTACATGATTTTTATATCTATTGGGATAGATGTTAACAGCATCAAGAATTAAATGCTTATCATGTTAGTGTGTGCTTGATATGATTAAAAAAAAACTAAAGTTTGATCAATATACTTGTAAAAAAAATTGAATTACATAAACCACACATCCATAAATATTAATTTTAGTGTCCTATTTCTTTGCAAGTTATACGAAATATTAGGATTCATTCCAATAAAAAGATAACAAGTTTGATTTGTTATGAATTGTATTTTGCAAATTGTGTGATTTACACGGGATCCAGTTACTAACGTTCTAAGGTACGGTAAGGGAGTAATTTGTAAAATGAGAAGCGGACGAGTCTTCCTTTTGAAAATAAAAAACTGTATGAGGTCTTAGATGTAAAATGGTCTCCACAGCCCAAAACCCCGTCGGCCCGGCGGAAAAGCGCCCCTGTGGATTTAGACATTTTTAATCACGGCAGAATTTTTCTGAATTTGGTGAGTTCCGATCGTAGTTTGCTCGATTCTTCCCCTTTTTTTATCATTTTCTGGGTAATTCTCCAATCGCAGTTCATCAAGTTGGGTTCCTTTATCTTTTTCCCCGATTAAATCCATATTTTTGAGGGTTTTTGTGTTCCGTTTATTGGAATCGAATACAGGGCTTCTTGCATTTTGTTCAGCTTCTTGTGTTTGGGTTTTTTCGGAGGAATTTGGCAATGTCTAAGCTTTTGAACTGATTTTGGCGAGGAAAGTGGTCGGAAATTGGGGGTCAACAACGGTTTTAAGATGAAGAACGATAAGAGCAGTAAGGAGGAGAATGCGGAGGACTACTGCTTTATCTGCAAGGACGGAGGTCTTCTCGTCATCTGCGACCACAAGTGAGCTCAGATTATCTTTTCCTTGTTATTTTTTCAGTGCGAGCAGAAGCGAGAGCTACTTGTGTTATATTGGCCTTCGGTTGTTTCCTGAACAAATGGGATTTTCAAAATGCTGGCTTTTATAGTCAATAGAAACACTAATGGCTTTTGATGCGGAAAGAACGTAGGTTGTTTCTTGAACAAATGGGATTTTCAAAATGCTAGCTTTTATACTGTCCGCCAGTCACGGGCCTCACATATAGTCAATTGAAACGCTAATGCCTTTTGATGTGGAAAGAAGAGTATCCTACTGAATTCCTCTATGTTTACATCTTCTCAAGTTTCTTTATTAGACCACATCAAACATTAGCTTGGTGGTTGTCCCTGCCCCTCCCATGTGAGAGGTCATGAGGTTGAGACTGGGAACACCCTTTCTAGTAGGGCGTAGGCTGTGGACTCATCCCCCGGGTGTGGGTGAGTTGGGATCCCCCTGTTTCTGGTACCTTGGGTTGGATTATGATCAACATCTTTTTGTTAGTTCTTAACATAGCCAACCGAGGATAACCTATAATGGGTGTATTCAGCATCACAATTATGTTGAGTAGGGTAAGTTACCTCTGTAACCAATTTGATGGGTGTTTTCCAGTTTATCCCATTTTCTTATACTTATGTGAAAGCTATAAAATTTTGGGGGCTGTCTGGTTGGGTTAGAAATAGAAATGATTCCCTCCTGATCCCCATTGCACTGTAAATAGCGTTTATATGGTTTTCTATGTATTTTTTTTTAATTTCAACTATCCTAAGTAGTATTTCCTACACCAATAAAGGCCTTAACATAACTAGCTGACTTTGGCATTTCCTCACAATGAATGTTGATATTTATTTCAGAATTTTCTGGCAATACTCACTTTAAATTTAGATGTACTTGAAACTCTCTCTGATGAATCACAAAGTATGGGCAACATGTTTGGTTCCAAATAGGAACATAGTCCCAAATCAGTCAGGTGTCAGTGGATTATTAGATTCTCATCCTGCTTCTGAGATTTTGGGCTAGCATATGAAAATTCTGATTATGGTTAAATTATGAGAATTTGTTGCTTGCATCTCTCATGTCTGTAAAGCATTGTCCTCTATCTTGTTTCCTCTTCTTTTATGAAAAAAAAGGAAGCAAGCAAGTTGCAAAATATTGACGCCAAAAGAAAATACAACTGGAAAATCAGTGTTTTAACACAAAGTGACAATTTAACAACAATAAAGCAAGCAGAATGTTGCATTGCTGGATTCTTAAATGGATTCACAATGGTTATTGTTCACCAAACAAATTACTCTTAAATGTATGTTTCTTATTGTTTCAGAAAAAGGCATGTAGTATCTCTCACAGTGTTCATGGGATGTGTGCATGATACATTGGATGAGTGAAATAATTAATAACTATTGAGAATGCAAATCAGTTTTGGATTTAATATGGCGCAGATAACCCTAACAATTAATATATGAAAAGTAGTAAACTACTCCCCAAGATGGATGTCATCACTTAGAATTGCTGTCATTTTAATTAGACAAATTTCTTATCAGATTCTTTTGTTGCAAAAGTTCTGTACAAGCATTTGGCATTGACTAACAGGATTATGCATTTTTTCCTAGAAATTGTTTTAAGGCATATCATCCTTCCTGTATCAGCAAGGACAACTCTATTTTGGAGTCTGAGAAACGATGGATTTGCGGTGAGTTATCTTCTCACAATTCTCCAACAGTGATATGTCCTCTTTTTTCATCTCATGTTTTATTGGGCACTGTGTTGATTTCTGGAAAACTTGTCACTTTACTACCAGTTTTGAAAGTTTCTTGTTTAACTGGACCAGTACTGCAAGCTACAAGCAATTATGCCAAATCCTCCCAAAATACTTCCAGAATTAGGGTTCATATGGATAATTCGGAAAATAATCTATTGGGATTTTTTTCACAGGAGCAACCGCACTTTGTATAAAAAATCCTAACATTGGTGAGTGATGTTAGTAATGATAGGAAAGAGCTTGCATGCAAATTCCATTTCATAGGAAAAATAAAAGGGGTTGGAGATAGGAAATCTCATGATTGCATAGGAATTTGGGATTTGTCAAAAAATGGTGCGAGACACCTCCAAAGGGATTTTTCCTGCCCCCATCTCCTATGGGATTTTGGTGTATCTAAACATGCCATTATAGAACAAGCAAGCTTGACATTCTTTTCTGGTTTTTTCTGAGAATATTGACTTTCCAAAACTATTAATCAGGCGATAAACCTTCATTTAGAGTGTAAGTATCTTTATGACCTTTGTGCTTTTCTTGACCTAGAGAGGAACATGGTTGACCAAGCGTGCTTCTTTTCGACTCTTTCTATTAATATAATGTCTGCCAATGCCTCTATGTTGATTTGGCTGAATTACCTTGTCTCATGGCAATCCACCACTCCATGCTCTGAATCCTGATTTTTATTTTTTTAAGCACGACATTCATGTTCCAACTGTCAGAAAAGTTCTACATTCCAGTGTTACTGCTGTCCAAGGTCATTTTGTCGGGCTTGTATCAGGGATGCTGATTTTGTACAAGTGCAAAGCAAATCAAAAGGTTTTTGTAGCAATTGCTTGAAGCTTTCGATTCTAATAGAAAAAGATGCTGATGCTGATTCTGATGGGGTATGCTTCCTAGTAATCTATCTTATGGGTCTGAGAAGCTTTTTGTATTTTCCTGTATTTCCCTCATTATTCTAGTAGCTTTTTAATTGACACACTGCTTAGTGAGTGTTTCCAGCTTTTTTAAGCTATCGTTTCTATCAGAGAAACAGAGCATATGATGATGCTATCGACTTAGATTACATTATTCTGTTGGTACAGTACTTAGGGTGCATTTTTGCAAATTAATGTCCCTTCATCTAAAATTGTGAGTGATACATGAACAGACACAAGTCCAAAAGGCAAGTATAGTTTTGATATGTCTTGGTATTTAATTTGTAAGCATCCTGCTTTCATTCTGAATTGTATGATGTACACTTCAAAAGCAGAAGTTGTTTAAGTTATCCCTAACTGAAACTCATATGTTCATCTGCTTAAGGGTGGAGTCTGGAGTGTTTCATATGGCTGAATACTACACTGAAGTTGCATCTGAAATGTTTACCATGTAAAATGAAAATTTTCAATGTAATCTTTTTTATTGCCTTCATCATGCATGAATTTCATTTCCATTTACACCATATTTTATCCTTGTTACTGTCTTTGAG
The DNA here is from genome assembly GCA_005019695.1 of Trichopus zeylanicus subsp. travancoricus. Taxonomy (NCBI): domain Eukaryota; kingdom Viridiplantae; phylum Streptophyta; class Magnoliopsida; order Dioscoreales; family Dioscoreaceae; genus Trichopus; species Trichopus zeylanicus. The sequence goes on along the minus strand of RXID01020764.1, from coordinate 22,126 downwards.
TGTATGTCATCTACTAGAATTGATTTAGAATTACTAAATTATCCTCATTCTTAGTTTAACAAAGTGACAGTGACAATAATGAAATTATGACATGGAAGCTGTGGTTGTATTCACTAGAGTGAGTTTGAAGATTTTATGCTGTTGTTTTCTCATACTTCTGTTATGTACTGATGCATTCTTATGCTGCCTGTCAAAGACATTAGAAAGTTAGATGCTTCATTCATAGCCCACCTTATAACAGAAATATTTGATAAATGTTAGAGGAGTTAATCTTGAAGCTGCAGTTTGCACAATTGCTATACTAAACAATAGACCACTTTTTGCCAATCCAATGAATAAGTATTCAATGCTTTCTAAATATCTGATGGATATACATCTAAAGATGAAGTTCTTTCTTGTGATATTTTGGCTGTCTAATTTTTTCTCTAAGTAGATCACTGCCATGATTTTCTTTATTTTCAGGAAAAGGTAGATTTTACTGACACTGCTACCTACGAATTCCTGTTCAAGGACTACTGGGAAATTGTGAAAGAAAAGGAAGGATTAAGACTGGTCAATCTAAATGCAGCTAAAGCGCGTCTTGAAACAGATCGCAAAACATTATCTGATTTGGATAATCTTCCTGAAGAAGAGATGATTTTGGGAGATGATGACATGGAAGATAAATTTGATGAAGAGGTACCTTCTGATGATCCAGAAGAAAAGTGTCATAAAAGGAAAATGCCTTTAAAAAGAAGTAGATCAAAGAGAAAAACTTTTATCGGGTGGGGCTCGGAGGAGCTTCGACAGTTTCTGTCATCCATTGGTAAGGATACGGAGGAACCTCTTACACAATTGGATGCTTTTGATATTGTAAAGGATTATATCTATAATAGTTCCCTTCTCGATAAGAAGAAGAAGAAGAAGAAGAAGAAGGTTGCCTGTGATGATAAGCTATATTCTCTTTTCCGGAAAAAATCATTGAAACTTCATAAAATTTACAGTTTGCTGGAAAGTCATTTGGCTGCAAATGATGATTCACAGGACGACGATAGTTATTTTACTTCCTGTGGTGAGGATGACTTAGTTGTTAATAAGAGACAGCAGAGGAAAATTTCTGGCTCTAAAATCCCAAAATCAGAACCAGATAAAAAGGTTTTGGTACCACACAAAACATGTTACGCCGCAATAGTGGATAAAAATATTCGGTCTGTCTATCTGAGGCGATCTTTAATCCTTAAATTTTTAAAGGATCCTGATACATTTGAATGCAAAGTTATTGGCTGCTTTGTGAGAGTCAAGAATGATCCTAAAGATTTTTACTACTCTCCTAAAAAAATTTATCAGCTAGGGCAAGTTACTGGTAAGTGCCTTTTGAACTTTGCAGTTAGGAAATTTTACCTTTTTCTGTTCTTTTATCAAAGCTGAGTCATCAGCGGTGACTTTGCAGGAATAAAGAAAACCACCCAGGCATACAAATTAGGAGACATTAGCACGGATATTGTTCTTTGTGTCTCCACTATTTTTATTGATATTCTAATCTCTATGTTATCTGATGATGACTTTGAAGAGGTAATGCTTGGTATAATTCATGTTCTTAGTTTGTATAGAAAGGAAGTTATATGCTACCCCAAGATTCGTTTGTTGCTTGACTTTTTGATTTTGAGTTAAGAGTATTTATGTAGAGGACTTTGTTTCTTTCCCCTTCTGAGTTTTAGTTATGTTGCTCACTATTTTAAGAGCAATTGAGTTTGAAACCATGTGCACAAGTGCTTTATTTTTTCTTGTTTTTGGTAGATGTGTACTAGTTTTTTGCAACCCTTTCTGAAAATTCTAATGAGTTTATCAGCTGCGGTCTTTGCTGACAGGAAGAATGTGAAGATCTACTCCAATTAGTGAGGAAAGGACACTTCAAAAGGCCTACAGTTGTAAGTTTTTCTCTTCAGTTTTCATATAAGTAAGCTTTCCTATTAAGTGATAACTACTTCTCCATGTGACCCAATTATAGTAAATTACTTATTAAATAAAATTTTGAGTTTCTTTTTGTTCTTCCACTTAATCGTGATTAGCTTTACATGATCTTTCAATTAATATACTGGTTAACGAGATTGTAGGTGTAATATACTATTGTGCACATTAGGTGTGCTCTGTAGAGTTTCCTTAAGTTTCTTGTGATGCACAATAACAAAAATTTACATGCACTCAGTTTTGGTAAAATAAATCTGCTTAAGCTTTGGATTCTGGTTGCTGTGTGAGGAATACGTGTGAGAAGTGAGTCTTAATTTGGTTGGACATCTTTGTTTTTCTCTTGAGAAAATTTATGATTTGACAGAACAACAAGCAAAGACCATGAACCTTCTGGAGCTCTAAAACTAACACACAAAACTTATTTTATTTTTTTTTTGGGATGTGGTCCGACCCTAGCTTTCCACATCAAGGGGACAGGCCAAACTTGGCTCCGGCTCACCTGCAACTAGGGGGTGAGCCTACAGCATATACCAAAGGGGGGTCTAGATGTTTCGAACTCCTGATCCTTCTTGCATAAAAGAGGTGGGTACAACCACCTAGCCAGTGCTTGGCATGTACAATCCAAAAGCAGTTGATGGGTCAAGTTGATAAACTAATTGTTTGCATGTTATTGACGACAACTCTCATTCTCTTTATGATCTCAGTGATTTGAACACTTACTTGAAATGGCTTTGTGGGATTTTGCTCTGCAGATTTTTTTTATCCAAAAAGATATTTTCACAAGTACAAAAAAGTTTTTTATTTTGTCAATTGTCAAACAAAAAATGGTAGAATGGTTTTCTTTTTTGAAATTTTGATCTTTTTAACCTGAAAGAGGTTTCGTAAAGAGCATGTCTGCGTATCCATGTTAAGCTCAGAATTTTTGGAATTGGTGGGAACTATCCATCAGTTCTGGAATTTAGTTGAACAAGTTGGGATGTTACTTCCTGCGAGTTCCTTGACAGGGGCTTGAAGTCAAGTTCCCTACAGAACAGAATTAATGTCCAACCCCCTCAGAAGTCTTGAGTGTTATTTTCTCTCCTGTCGAAGTCCATTTACACTATGGTTGCTCTATTGCATGCATACATAGAGAAGAGATGTCTTTCTTCTAGTTGGTGCAGCAGCTATTTGGCACCCAAAGTCTTGTGAGCTCACACACTCAGATATGATCTAAATTCTAAAATGGCCAATCAAAATTGGGGATAGAGACACAGTTTTCTTTTTCTCTAGTGTTTTTGTATGGTTTTTAATAATTTTTCACTGGCTTCTTGTCTTCCACCTATTCTTTCTTTTCTCCAAAAAATCCAACTTCTGATCGTTGAATTGTTGATATATGCATGGCTGCATCATGAATTAATTATAAAGTTTACTAGTAAAATTGGAACAATGAAGTTACATGATGTTCATATGAGGTATGCTCCCTGCCATGTTCATGTGGTGAGCACAAACCATTGTTCCAAAACAACCTTAATAGAAGTTGGGGAACTGTTAGTTCCATTTTCTTTTCTAATGAAGCTAAACTCTTGGAAGTCCAATAACTGGGAGCTCTGGAGTTCCATAATTGGGACATCCAGACAGCTGGAACTCAAGCCTTCCTACTTTTACAATTTCCTGGGAATTGATTGTACTGTGAGGTTCTAATGGTCTACTAGCCTGAGGGGCCTAATATGCCAGAATTTGAGTGTGATCTGAGAATTATTTACTCATCTTGTTCAAATTGAGCAAAATTAACTGAGCACTCATAGAAATTGTGTGGTATACGGATACAAAATATTGTTGTTCTGATATTTTCATTTTCTTTTGACAGGAAGATCTTGAACAGAAGATCCGAATTGTGCATGAAGACATAACAAATCATGTACACGACTATGCCACTCTGCTAATATAATGTTAACTCAATGCTATCTTCATAAACTTGCCTTTGAAGATCTAACAATTGTTTGAAAGAGGAACCAAGTTGCATTATATCTTAATCCTACTTTATAGGTTTTTTTTTGCTTTTTTGACTGAAAAATAAAAAAAATGGTGCATGGTATTTGATATGAAATGCTTTATTGCTCTTGTCAGCAAATATTCCTCAACTCAGATTAGTGATCATTAACTATCATCAGTTCATCCTTATTAGGGCCTTAATCACCACATTATTAAATTTGTCATAACTGTATTCTGTTCCAATGCTCATGTTATTCTTAAAATAATTGAGACTTGCATACCTAGATCTTCTTTATCTTAATTCATATGTTTCTTTCATAGTGGATTGATAAAGAGATCGTGAAACTTCAAAGGCAGATTGATCGAGCTAATGTGAATGGATGGCGCAGAGAATATCCTTTCTGTTTTTTGGATGTGCCAATGAGATCTCACGACATAATAATTTTTTTCTGCATGAAACCATCATCTTATAGTTTTATTGCGTAAAACCACCTGCAGTATGGATTTATTTGCTAAAAGCCACCTAAACTTGGATTAACACAGACAGACCTGAAGATTCCATTTGCTCTTGGTTTAACCTGCTATTTCTTCATTTTCTATTAGTTGTTCACTTGACATAGTTTTGTATATTACGCGCCTTGAGTGTATTGAGAGAAGGGACCATCTCTGTATACCTGATGAACGCATCCGGCTCTTGAAAGAGATGCCCAAAGTCATCCTAGACACAGAAGAGGAGATAAAAGCTACAAGTTCACAGAATGATCTACATAAAGATGATACAGGTTATCTCTGTTCATTTTTTCTGCTTTGTTTCACTATTTACTTCTGAAATATCAGTTTACTTGAAAATCTATAAATGTGGACATTAAGACATCTAGGCTTTCTTGGCTATGGATACTGTTTGTACTTCATGTAATCAGGCATGAATCCGGTCACATAGTATGCGATGTCACATAATTCATTATACATGTTCTATGACCATTATTGTTGCATCAATGTTGTTTAGTTTAGCTTCTCTTTTTGTTTTGAATTCCATTTTTTTGTTTTGTGCCCGTTCTACATGTTATGTAACAATTACACTTTTTTGCAACTGTTATTTCCGTCTGGTTCTGGTCAATAAGTAGAGTCTTTTCACTTCTGGAAGTCGATCCGGACTTGTATAGAAACAAGAAAGTTGCAAGTCCGGTGATTACTAGGGGATGATGCTTCGATGCTCGAAACAGTGTTTGTATCCTTCAATGGAACAATAACTCATCAGGGAGTGGTCTTGTGTAAGGGGAGAAGAGGAGATGGTACTTGAGTGTCTTGCCTTCTTATGTAATGTTTGGGTAACTTGACTCGGCCTCTGAGAATAACTCTACCATGGTTATTTAGTGAGTTAGCTTACAATATGTGTGGGAATTTGCTTGGCATTATGTACCATGGCCCAGCGGATTTTATCAAGTAGCAAGAGGTGGTTGCTACCGCATAAGTTTATCCTCTGGAATGCCACAATGGCTAGCTGCCACTTGGGCTGAGGATACCTAGGAGGTACTGAACTACCATGACTATGGGGGCCCAACTGGGGGTGCCTGTAGATTTCAGTTTTTGGCTTGGTCATCTTTTGGTTGGCTTCAACCTTCGAGTTTGGGTCGATAGTGTTTCTTCACATATCAATAACCATTATATGGGTTCTGTGGTATGCAATGAGATCCATGCCCCATGTGATCGCTGGTTTTTAGTAGATGCTAACTGCAAGACTCTACTTTATTACTCCCCTTCAGAGCTGCTGCAGAAATTTTTCTGGCAAGCAAGCACTGGCCTAAAAGGATCACAACTTAAATTGACTTCACACTCAAGATTGGACCAGTATGGTGATAGTAATTATATTAATCTGAACAAGCAACTTGTATGAAAGAATTAAGTCCATCACTAATTGCATCTCTAACTTGATTTATTCCAGTCTCTTGATCATGTGATTTGCAGCTTCCTTCTGCACAACTTTCAGCCACTTAATTTGGTTATTTTAATTTGGTTCTGCTTGAGCAGTTTTATCTGGGCTTCCTGGTTCCTGAACTCATGCTTTCTGTTTGCCTCCACTTTTGAAGCTGTTGTATCACCATACTAATTATGCATTTAATCTCTTGTTGGAATGCAGCATTTTTGTGTTTTCAGGATAATTTTGTACTTCTGCTTTTGTGCAGTCAATTCTTTGTTGGATAAGTCTGTTGAAAGAAATTCCCCATTAATAATTCATGAACCTCTGCAGGTTTGAGTAACACACATTTGAAAGCTCCAACAAAGGCTGTTGAAGGTTCGTCCAGCTTATTGCGTTTATTGTTGTTTTGAACATCAATAAATGTTTCTTTTTCAAACTTGTAAATTTGATATTTACAGGCGGCATTTCCTCTGCAGTAGAAATTTCTGCAGGGAAAACTGAAGGTTGGTTGGATCAATGTTCTTTTAGTTTTTGAGGAGTGCAGGCAGTCTGTAACTTATGTGGTAACTTTTGAATATGATATTGCAGGTGGCAATGTTGACCATGTGGAATATCCAATAGATAAGTCTGAAAATGTTGAAAATGGTGAAAATGGTGAATATGCCATATATGAGGAATCTCCAATAGAAGATCTGCAAGGCTATGATGTGGAATCTCCAATAGAGGATCTTGAATGTTATGATGTGGAATCTCCAATAGAAGATCTTGAAGGTTGTGATATGGAATCTCCAATCGAGGAGCTTGAAGGTTTGAATGTCTTCCTTCTTGTTACCAATGAGATCAGCTAACTTTTGGCACACAATTTCGTGAGTGTCATCATTAAGGCTTCTGGCCTGGAGTTGCCTTGTAGTTGCATGGAAGTTGGTCTTTTGAAGTTATTTCAATAGTGTCTTAAAGTTTCAGCAGGTATGTAGTCTTTGAATGTCATTGAGATAAAAATAATACTTGGGGTTGGGAAGTAACTAGTTAATAACCTTGTAGTCTTACAGACAAGCTGCGAAAGTGTCAATCTTGATTGAGCAGCAAACACTGTCTAGTTCAGTTTTCTAGGACATGCCCACAATTTATATCTTGCTGTAACAGGAAGTGATGATACTCTGCCATGTGTGAAACACATATTTCTGACATACAAGATCCTATTCTGTATTGACTTTTGTTGGACATTCACGACATAAGTTTGTTATGCATTCACCACTCATTTATTGTTGCATTCAAAATACATTTACAGTTAATGAAGTGGCTTTCCAGTTACTTGGAATTGATTTCTTTAGATTCAACTCCAGCTTTCTATAGCATCCTATTCAGGACAATGCTTTGGCTTGTTCTGGTGTGCCAAATTGCCAAAATATGACGAATGAAAAGGCAGAATAATCAAGTTTTGGAGGGTGGTTTGAAAAATATCCTCGCAAGTGTCTGAAATTTAGATTCAACAAAATTGAAGTATCTGCTGAAAAGATTTTTAGGCAATACTATCTTTGGATTCCATATGACGTTTGTGGTTTTGGTTTGTCAATATATAATTTGATATCATGTGCTTCTGTTGTATCCTAGTTAACCCGTTATCTTAACATGATGCAAGCTAAAATGTTGGCTGTCTCTTTGCAATGCAGATTTTACTGAGAACTGCAATGCAACTGATTTGAGAGCTTCAGCAGGACATGGTGATCATTGTAGCACTCAATTGTTCTATCTTTATTTATTTGTTTGTTTATTTTTGTCCAAAAAAGATAGTCTAATGCAGCTCATGTTGTTTCCTTGCTTTAGATTTCTGCTTGTGTGATATTACTTTCTTCTGTAACTAGCACTGTTGGTCTACCAGTATAACTTTTTCACAATATATTTACATTTTCTATCCTTGTGTCTAAGAAAACTACTTTTGCCATTACCATGGTGTTGTAGTTTAAATCGTTTTTGTTTTTGAGGTCAAGTATTTACACACATGTAGAAAACCTAGGCCGAGTAGCTTAGAACATCTAAAGATACCATTGCCAAAAAAAAATAAATAAATAAAAAGAAACCAAATCTGAGCTTGAATGATATTGTTCATTCCTATTCTCGGATTTTGGTTGCTATGGTGCTATATTTGCAAGATGTTGAATACAGTTGATATAAGGTACTCCATTGACCAATTCCAACAATTGTAATTATCTAGTATTTTCTGGTTGAACTTTCCTTAATATTGTCAGAGATGTTAAGCTTTTGTGATTTTCGGTCTTATATTTCTTCCATGACTTTCCTCTAGAACATTTATCCAAGTTTTATTGAGCACTTTTGTTGGTTAAATCTAATCCAATCTGCACATGTTTTTAGTTCTTCCTGAATTCTTTACCAGTGTATTTCTGTTTTTCCCTTCAATTTTAGTTGAATGCTCTTATTTTTGGGCTTTTTTCATTGCCGTCATTCTAACAATATATACACTGGAAATTAATTGATGCCTCGAGAAACCATTTATTTCTGGGAAATATGTTAAGTCTGCAAGTGAACTATAGAAACAGAAAGAGTTGTGAAATTTGTTAAAGGAAAAAACACATTTCAGAAATCAATACAATAATCGACTCCTGCTTGTTTCTTACCTATGCACTGACTGCCTTTTGTGTCATCACTTGATGTCATATAGTTAAGACAAAACATGCAGCGTCATGATTCAAGCATGTGGTTCCACACACTGTCCCAAAAATTTGAGTTTCTGATTTGTTCTCCAGAACAAAAAGTTTCCTCAAGTTCATTGAGAATCTCCACTTTTTTTGTCCACAGAAACTGAGGAACTAACATGTAGAGAAATCAATACGAGCAGAAAAGAGGATATAGATGATCTGAAGGCCACAAATATAACTGGCCAGATCGTCGAGATTGATGAAGATAAAAAAGGTGGGCCAGATGCAGTCAGTGAAGGGGATCTTAAGGCCACAAATTTAACAGACCAGGTTGAAGAAGGTGACAAAGGTGGCCCAGATGCAGTCAGTGAAGCCGAAACATCCAAGGAAGACACCAATCGGGTGACCTCAGAAGCTGTACCCTTTGAACACCAGAAACTATGGTCTTACATTGATCCAGAAGGCAATGAACAAGGACCTTTTACACTGGCCTCATTAAGGTATTGGCAGGATGAGGGATTCTTTGACAATGATTTCAAGGTATGGAGATCTGGCCAGTCTCGGGAGACAGCTATTTTGTTGATAGATGCTCTCTGTCAACATTACCCTAAAGCTTGATGGCTTATATTTCTGCTCCAGTGCAAAACTTCTCAACTAGTTTGGTGTCATGAAGTGCTCAATTTGTGTCCTTTCTCCTCTAATATCAGCAAAAATTTCTTGCTGCAATTGTAAATTTGCTGTTGTTCGTTGATGTTTGAGAAAAGCAGAAGCAGAAGTCAAAGAGGAATGTCATCTCGTGCTTTGGTCTTGTATTTCAGTGTTTGATACTGAAGCAGGAGCTACTTAATTTGTGCTATAGCTCCAATTTTGCTTAAATCTGTGCGTCTTGTATCTAATTTGACACTCAGAATATTTTTTGGCCCAGTTTGGATTGTCAATAGGCTGATGATCAGATGATAACCACTTTAATTTGTCTACTTGTCATTAATTCCTATCTACAGTGATTTGTAATATATTCAATATATTTTGATTTCTTTTGAAGTTTAATTTGCAAAAGTACTAGCAAGGGAATCAACTTATTCCTTGCAGGATTCCAGCTGCAACATGCTTACGCGTTACAGATGTGGCCTGCTAGAAAAATTTTGTAAAATGCAGCGACTTTCACTTGCAACCACCTTAAAGCTGGAATATTACACAAAATTCCTTGGGATGTATTTGGTTTGGGATCAGAATCATTCTGTTCTAATTAGCAAATCATCCAAAAATCAAAAAAATAATCAAACTATTTTTATATTATTTTAAAAAATAAAGTGTTATACTATTTTTATATTTATTTATTCAAATCTCAATAAATAATATATCCAAAAGTATAAAAATTTTAAAAAAATTTTAACCATTCACTAGCTAAATTAGAATCTAAACACCAAACATTTGATTCTATTATTTTTTCGTATTTCAATTTTGATCTTGAGTTTAAACTTAATTTTAATTCCGAACCAAACAATATCTTATAATATGGACTTGTTTATATGGAATTCACCGCTTGAAAGAAACATATGAATGGGAGCATTTCTCTTACCATATCCAATTAAGGCTAAGTTTTATGCATGGAGGGGTGTTTTTTAAAATAAATTGCAATTACAAGGGGTTCTTTGCAGTTACTGACATTTAGGGTGTTTTATGTGATTACCCGAGTTTCAGGCAGTCATATGTAAAAGTCCGCAAATTTGGAAAAATGAATTATTTATATATTATAAAATTTGGGGAATTAACTTCCAATTCGAAAGATTTCAGGGATGTGTTTGCAAGAACCATCAATTTAAATATCAAGTACAGACTTCTCTTCATCCTCCTCACTTCCGTTCACATCGACATCCGCAGATTCCAACCTTTTCTGATTAAATAAGCCTTTCGATCTCTCAAAATCCTCGATAAGCCCTAGTTTCCACCATAAAAATCCCAACTTTTGCTGAAATACCCACAAGTTTGGCTCAGAATCCGATCCTCACGTTGTAGTCATGCCCACCCAGAAACCTTTCCTAGTGATCGCCCTCTTCTCAATCCTTTTATTGGCTTGCATTGAAGCCCTAGCCTATGATGTGCCGTCAGCTTATGAGATGCTGGAGAAGTTTGATTTCCCCATGGGGATCCTCCCTGAGGGCGTGCAGAGTTATGTTCTCAACCCTGATGACTCCTTTGAGGTGCTGCTCCCTCGAGACTGTGAGTTCATGGTGGAAGGAGGGTACTTGTTGAAGTACAAGAGGAAAATCACGGGCAGAGTGGAAGTTGGATCCTTGAAGGAATTGAGAGGGGTCAGTGTTAAGGTTGTGCTCATGTGGTTCAACATAGATAAGGTGCTGAAGGCCAAGGATTGCGCGCAGATTGATTTCTATGTTGGACCACTGTCGGCTTCGTTCCCTGCCTATAACTTTGAGCAATGCCCGAAATGTGGTTGCGGGTTTAGATGTGCTACTGCCTTGCTATAAGATTCTTAGCCATTTTCATGGTTGTGTGGCATGTTGCAGATGTTTCTAAGTAAAGAATTTCACTGGTTTAATTCCATGTTCAAGTGTTGGATTTGAAATTTTGATTGAATAGAGATCATGTTGTTTCATATGTTGGTTGAAGATTCTTATGGTTGGAATTTTGGAGCAATAGTAATTATATCTGGATTGTAGGTTTTCCATCTCTGGGTTATGGATTAGATCTCTTCATGGTGCAAGCTGATTAAGTTTAGAATTTTGGATTTGAATTCCTGTATATAGCATCATGGATACAAGTAATGAGCAATAACTAATTGGATGATTGAAGGTAATTTGTTGTATTTGGAAGGATATTGTACCTGTCGCGAGAAGATAGAGTGGTGGACACCATATCTTGCATTTCATGTATCTCCGTTCTCCCAAGAATCTTTCTGCATTGCTATGTTTCAAGTTATAAAAGTTCTAGAATTAGAGTTATAGCATTTGCCTTTGTCATCTTCTGAATATTCAAGCACTTTAAATTGGTGCCTTGTTATTTCTTACTCTTGTTCCATGGCTTTGAACATCTGAAAACATATCAGAATATTGTGAGTGACACTTCTCTTGGGAAGTTAATTATTGTCGATCCTTTTCATTTGGGTTTCATTGTTGGACATTAATGGAGTTGGTTTGGAGATTAATCATTTGAAAAGGTTGTATATTGGAGCAGCCAAATAGTGTACATAGGTCGATGAAGATTAGTATCCAATTCCCATCAATTTCATTTATGTAACTATGTTGTCCCAATGTTTTATGTGGATGCAGGGAATGTTAGGCTAGTTTAAGGTCGATTTATTCCATACTGGAACCTTATGTTCTTTTTTCTTGTGTCTTGTGGATTTGGCTTTTCTGATTTTGGTAAGTTGTATTTAGCACTAGCATTGTAAGCTAATCTTGCTTTGTATGATTTAAGTCTCTTACCTTGTGGGAAAATATAGGGTGATCATTTTATTTGCATAGGATTCAATCATTTTTGTTGTTTGGGAATATGCAGGCATGTGCTCCTGGGAAAGATTACAAGTATTTATTTATACCTCAGTGATTTCATTTTGGTCAATTCTGTTTCTGGATTATTTGGGTACTTCTGAATGATATGATAGTAAAATCATGTACTATTGTCTTTCATTGGTTTGATCTGTTTTTCTTTTTCTTCATGCCATTTCTGCAATTTCAGTTAGGTGGATCTGAATTGCTTTGTTTCTGTCCCACAAGAAGGTTTTCGTTGCGTCCCCAAACTTATATCCTGTTATAATTTGAATTTTTAATGCTTTTTCTTAATTACTTAATATGTTCAAATAATGCGATTTTATAGCTTATATGTGCAAAATATTTATACATTTTGCATATTTGAAGGGGGAATATATATAATTTGTAGAATTTTAATCATAAGCTGCCTAAAGTTTGTATATTGTTGTCCTTTGCTTCTTGAGAATCCTCTTGCTAATATAACAAAAATTAAAGAATAAGTTGTTTCTGAATCCTTCATCGACAAAGTGCCTGCAGCTATTCAACATATGCTCTTCGTTCTGTGCAAGGTTTCATCATATGTTATCATCTGTTGAAAAAAAAAAAGAATGAGAAAATAGTCATCCAGATTAATTTGGATTTGTTATGTTATCATCTGTCGAAAAAGGAAAGAATAAGAAAATAATCATCGAGGTTAATTTGGATTTGTTGTATCTATTATTGCTTAATAATTGAGCTCTGATCTGGATATGTTGGTGATCTTGTTTTTTCTTGGGTTTGGGCAAACAACCTCCGCATTGTTGAGCTGTTCTTATATTTGATATATGTGCCTTGTAGATCTAACTAACACCACGATCATTTCAAAAGGTCAATTATATATAATTTCTTAAACTTTTACTGAATTACATTTTTTTTCTTTAAATTAAAAAAATCACATGCCAAATTATATTTTTTTTCCTCCAAATTTACAAAATTATATATAACTCTTTGAAAATTTTATTAAATTGTATATTTTTTTCTAAACTTAAAAAATTATATATAACTTCTTAAAATCTCGTCAAATTACATCATTCGCATTCAACCTTAAAAATTACAAATTTTTCTTTGAATTACTGGATGTATTACAAGAATATATTCAAATATTAGTTTATTATTAGAATTATAAATATTTAGAGAATATATATCATTTGATGTTGTTTATGCTGAAGTTAAAAAGACGAAAATACCCTTGATTTGGTTAGAATAGGTTTTTGATGGTTTGACCATTATTTTGCATTTAAGGTTATCTTTATCTTTTTAATTCAATTTAAATGACATCAAACAATATATATCATCCAAATATTCCTGATTCTAATAATAATTTTAGGCCCAAAAATACTTTTACAACATATTCAATAATCCATGAAAAAATACCAATTTTTTCAACTTGGAAAAAAAATATGTAATTTGGCAAAATTTTTCAAAAAAATATATTGATTTTTAAGTTTTGAAAAAGAATACAACTTGACAAGTTTTAAGAATTATATATGATTTTTTAAATTAAAAAAAAGAAATATGTAATACGGTAAAATTTTTAAAAATTATACGCAATCCATCATATGTTTAATTCGGCAGCTCTTTTGCAGTTATCTCCTTACAAATGGGGAAATTGCTTGTATAAGCCTCTGTAATTGACAAATGGCCCCTACCCATCGTTTTTCAGAAAAAATAGAAATACATGAGCCAGAGCCACGTACACGTGGTGACATCCGATTGGAAGGGGATCGCATGCGTCCGTGACCTACCTTCTTCTTCTCTCTCCTCTCTTCCTCGCTTTCCTCTTCCCCCTTCGTCCTCTCTGTCTTCTTGCGGGCGTGGCTTCGCTTTCACGGCGAGTGGCGCTTCTGATGTTTCGGGCGGCTGATCCGGGTTCTCTTCGGGTGGGGGCATTTTCTTTGGTTCTACGCCTCCAAGAACTCCATACCCTTCGTAATTTGCTTCGCGAACACGACGCGGTTCCTTCTAGTTGCTCGTGTTTCGATTCTAGGGTTCCTGTCGGCTCCGATGATTATAGGGTGAGTGTTCTTGGCTTAATTTTTGTCTTTTTGTTGCGGATTTTGATCTTATTTCGTCTTCTGTCTTATGTCGCTGCGATTCCATGGGAGGATTTTCGATCTTTTTCTTCTACTTTGATTCTGGAGGCGTTGGAGATGATGAGGTACCTTAGTTTTTTAATCTCTTATTCTAAATTCTTAGTTGTTGTTTTACCTTTGATTTGAAGCAATCTTGCTTTTCTCTATTGTTTTCTTCTTTAATTTTCTCAATTTGAATAACCAGAATCAGAACGATTAGAATTGTCTCTTGTCTCTCTCGAACTTAGGGATTATAACGAATCGAATTGTCTCGTCTCTCTCGAACTTATGGATTATAACGAATCGAATTGCCTCTTGTCCCTCTCGAACTAGGAATTATAACGAACGGAAGTGCCGCCTCCTTATTAGAACCGTGCTGTCAACATGGAGTGAGGTTAATCAGGGCTCTCAGAGACCATTGCCCACACTTTTTCTTTCTCTCAATATTTTTTAAAAATTCTTGGCCTTCTCAATATTGCCTAAGTAGTTGCTTTCTTTTTTAGACTCAGAACTGTGTGTTTTGATACAGTCCAGACACATGTTACCAAATTGCAACACAATGCTGCAATTTTAGGGGTGTTTCATTTTTTAGATGCCATGATGTGGTCTTCCTATGACATTCCATCTGGCATTCGAGCTTTCAAAAAGCGCATAGGCAATATATGGCCGCCTAGGCAGTTTCGAATACAAATATTTAAAAAATAGATATATTATGTAAAAATATAAAAAATACATGGAAAATTAAAATAAGGCTTCAAGTTCTAGCAACGTATTCTATACAAAATAATTCGTATAGCTAATTACTGACTGAAATAAACACTCCAAAACAAGCTATCAAATATACATGTTAAGCTAATTAGGTCCGACCCAATTTAATCTATTGGGCTGAATACTTTAGGTACATGTAGGCAGTTGCCTAGGCACCCACCTAAGTGGTTAGGTGAGCATCTAGGAAGTTCTCATAGTTAACAATCTGGATTTTACTGCATAATAGCTTTGCTTATGACTCTGTGGAGCCATAAGTGTACTGACTAGGCCTAGGCGGCTGCCTAGTTAGTCTAGGTTTCATTTTTTAATACCTTGCTCACATTCATATTCTCACTTCTCAAGTTATGTTCGTAAACTCCAAATCAAAATGTTGTTTTAGAGTTCTTCTTCTTCTTCTTAATTTTATTGTTTTGAAGTTTTTTATTTTCAGTTTTTGTTTTCTGTTTTTATTACTTAGTTTTCTGTTTTATTTTTTAGTTCATGTTGTTTTAAATTTTTTCTTCTATTGTTTTGAAGTTTTTGATTTTTCGGTTTTTGTTTTAGTTTTTATCACTTAGTTTTCTGTTTTATTTTTAGTTCATATTATTTTAAAATTTTTCTTCTAAGGTATTTATGTTTATTCTAGATTTGTGATACTTGTCTCTTCTTTTTCATGTTCATCTTTTTCTTCTTTGTTTCAGTTTAACTTAGTTTTCTGTTTTATGTTTGGTTCATATTGTTTTAAACTTCTTCCTCTAAATTTTTTATGTTTGGTTTTAGATATGCAATACCTTCTTCTTCTTCTTCTTCTTTGTTTCAGTTTGGTTTATGTCTTTTTATTTGTTTAAATATGGTCTTTAAGTTTGTGCATTTTTGTTTCAGTTTATATCTTCTTCTTCTTGTCCGCTTCTTCACTTTAACTCTGTTCTTTTGCTTCATCTTGAGTTTGTGTCCCTTTATCTTTTAACATTTCCTTTTTTGCTTTTTTTCACTCCATATTTCATTAATTTCTTGTACCATCATCTTCTTCAATTTGTTTTAGTCCATATCTCTTCAACTTTGTTTTAGTCTACCATTTTCTTCTCTTTGTTTCAATTTATATCTCTTTAACTTCTTTTTTGCTTTTCAGTTTATATCTCTTTAACTTCTTTTTGCTTTTCAGTTAATATTTCTTTATCCTCTTCAGTTTAACGTTCTTCTATAACCTCTTCATCTTCTTCAGCTGTTTCATTCGTTCAACAGTTCTACTTTATATATCTTTATCTTCTTCAATTTAACTTCCTTTCAGTTTATATATCTTTAACTTGTTCCATTTGTTTCAATTTATATGTTATTTTTAATTTACATTGTGTATCTTCTTCAATCTTTTTAGGTTTGACTTAGTTATAGTCTTCTTCAGTTATTTGATTCTTCTTTATGTTTTTTAGTTTATTCATGTTTCAAGTTTCTTTTGATATTTTTCTACTTTTGCTATGTTTCAAGTTTCAAGTCTTTTTTGCCATGTTTCAATTTTTTTAAAAAATGATTCAAATTTTTTGGCATTCTACATCAAAATCTCAATGTTCTTTGTTTCAAAATCTTCTTTTTCTCCAAAATCATGATCTTGTTCATTTTCAAAATTTTCTTTTTCTACGAAATCTTTTTTCTTCAAAATAAATTCTTCTTAAAAATGTTGAAAATCTTCAATATCTTCTTTTTTTTTACGAAATCTTCATTCTGTTTTTCTAAATCTAAGCCTTCCTCTTCAAAATCTTGGAAATGTTTGAAATCATCCTTGTTTTTAAAAAAGCTTCTTTGCTTCTTCGGAATCTTCAAGATTTTTTCATGAAAATTTTCGAGATCTTTTTCAAATTTTAGATCTTCTACCTTAAAATCATCAGCTCTTCAAAATTTTCAAAATCTTATAAAAAATTTAAACCTTGTTTAAAATCTTTTTCCAAATCTTCTTTAAAGTTCTTCGTCTCTTTCATTAAGGGCGCGTTTGGTTCGATTCCGGATTTAGGAATTGTGGAATCGTGAGAATTGAGTGATTCCGAGGAATTGAAGGAATTGAAAGAATTAGATAATTACAATGTTTGGATGAGTACTTATTGTAGAGAATTGAAAATTGGCCAATTCTTAAATTCTAAATTCCATTGTTTGGTTGACAAATAGAATTGATCAATTCCATAAGTTGTTAAATTCTTGTGTTTAGAGGAGTATTTACTGTAGGGAATTGAGAATTAGTATATTACACAAAATATTTAATTTATATATAAATTAATACAGAAATATAATAAACTTAATTTAAAATTTTGTAATTATAGAAATATATGTTAACTAATTATTATTATTTAATATAATATTATTATTTTCATGTAAAATAATTTTTTTTATCATATTTTATTTGTAAATAATTAAAAAAGTATAATAATGTTATTATTAAATATATAAAAATAATAAAAAATGATAAATATGTCTAGTTCCATTTAACGAGTGATCAAGGTTTATGTCTAGTTAAACACAATTGCGAGTCAAGCATCAAGAATTAAAACTATAAACTAGTACTGCTCAACTGAATATATGAATTAAGATTAGTGAATGTGATCACCCAAATGCATAACATGAGATTCAAATGAACCGGCACTGATTCCATTGTTCAACTAACAAATGACAACTTCACAACAATCAATTGTCATCCAATATTTCTTAAAAAATGAAGAAAAAAAATGGAAGTAGTTCTAAGATGGCAACAGTGGTCACTGGCTCACTGCAATGCAGATAACATAACATTAGCTAATGAAGCAAAGTTTGATTGAACCTATAATCTAAACCTCAGTTTACACCAAATAGTGTATGAACAGGTGACATTTCCTCCCCCTCTTTTGCTACTCAAAAATCAACAATTGGATCAGAAGCTTGAACATCAAGGAAGTTCTGAGCTTTCTGTGTATCCCTCTTCTCTAACCAAATTCAAGTACATGCCAGATAGTAACAAGTTAGAGGGCACTTTTCCTCATGTCATGCAGTATACACTTTGAGAAGCTCTGGAGCTTCCTTCTCATTTTGAAGAACAAAATCCGTCATGAATTTCTTTTCCGAATAGCTCATAATACTCTTATTAAGGCCATAGTCCCCACCATGCAGAGAACGAGCCTTCAAAATCTTCCACAAATTATGCCAAGGAATCAACCTCTTCTCCAAGTTCATTGACAAAAGCACGGGGAAACATGCAACATAAGATGGCTCACATCCAACAACATTCAACCAAAATAGTTCACATTAGAAATCAGTTATCCACAAAACCCGGTTTCAGACACAACAGATCACAAATGCAAATCAGAAATCAAAAGGCAAAGAAAACCTGGAACCCTAGGGATTTGTCGATGAAACAAATGAAGTTTTTTTGTTATAAAAAAGTTAAGAAAAAATACCCTCCACATTTTACAGCAAAAACAAGGGAGCTCTGATAGGATGGTCCAATTGATTAAGAATAATCAACATAATCAACAGCAGTATTTGCTTCAACCCACAAAATGCATCCCAAGTAATTCACATTCTGAAAAAGTTAACCCATAAATCCCGTCAAATCCAGACTACACCCAAATACAAATGCAATTGAGAATTCAAAAAACAAAGAAAAAGGGAACCTTCAAAAATTGTTGATAATACTAAAACTAGATTTTCATATGCCCTAATTGCACAAAAAGGAAGTACTTTTTTACCAAAAAAATGAAAAAAAAATCCTAGATTTCTCGTACAATTGAGTGACGCCAGGGATGTCACAAAATCCAATCAAATAATTCATATGATTATTAACCAATCGTCCATCAAAAAATGAGATTCATAAATCAAAGGGCACAAAAGGGGAAAGATGGAGGGGGGTGGGGGGTGAGGACCAACGAAAGAGGAGGGCGCCGAGGACGCCAACGCCGGCGGAGTAGAGGGTGCGGCGGCAGGCAAGCGCTCCGGCACTCCGGCGCACTGATTCGGGGCAGCGGTCGGACCCATGGAGGCAGGGGAATCGTGGGAGGCAGGAGAAGACGAGATCGGAGAAGACGAACTCTGGAGAAGACGAGATCGAGAATGGGAGCTGAAATCGTGGGAAATGAGAGAAAACTCACTGGTGATACAGTAAAAAACGAGGGGAAAACACGAGAATCGGTGTTTTCCCTTCGTTTTGGTCGGGAAATAAAAACCGGAATCGGAGGAATTAGGAAATAGCTGATTCCCTCGATTCCCGGCTCCGGGAATCGAAACAAACACGTCCTAATTACCTTTGATTTTTTTTAAACCTTATGGTTTGTTAAATTTTGATAGGTTTTTTTAGGATTGTGTGGCTTAAGATTTGGAAAATAAGCATGGGGTTAAATTTTGCCAAAATTTGAAGAGTAGGAGAGTTAGAATGTGCTTTATTGGTTGACTATTTTGGGATCCAAATTGTCATTGGATACCTTAGGTTCAGTTATGTTTTCTGTGGGACTGTGTTGGGCAAATTTTCTATATTGCTTCTTGTATTCCTTGTAAAAATACAGAAAGTTACAACCTAAAAATTGCTCTCTCTCCAGCATATCTGTGCTAGGCTAAGGTGAACCATAATTTGTAACTTGAACCTGCTTTTATATTTTATTTTTCATAAAATCTCATCCATTCATTTTGAGAGTTATGGTTGAACAATGGTGATATAGGTTGCTGATGACACTAGTTGAAGCTATTCAATTTCATTTATTGTGTCTTCTTGAGGTGAAAAGTTTTGGCTCCTTGAAATTAAGAATGCGGCAGGTAAGGCACTACTATACTAGCTAGTCAATGGTATGAAGTAGTTTTCTTAGTAGCAGACTCAGGATGAGTTTTTGAATGGTTGTCACATTGTTACAGCTTCCTGGTTCTGTTGCTTATATTATGTTGGTAATTGGTTCCTTTGAATGGCTGTCACATTGTTGCAGTTTTTGAATGGTGGTGTTCTTTTGTTTTATAGTATTTTCTAGTATAGGGCTGTTATTAGGGTTGTTTTTTGTGCATGAGCAAAATATATATTGCTCCATGCTTACTTGGATAATAATCCTATTCTTACATTTACTGCAGAACCAGTTGTTAAGCGAAAAAACAAGCAGAAAGACAGGCAAAAATGTAAAGAAAAATAACAAAGATCAAGCCCATTTGGCATTGTTGGTTCTGTATTTATTTAGTCTTTTTATTCAATCTTGGGTTTTCTATATTCACGGTCATTTCTTGATGAAATTTATTCATGGTCATTTTCTCTTGTTGGGTTTGTAGATTTATTTATTCATGGCCTTTTTGTCATGTTGGCCTTGTAAATTTATTTATGTTCTTTTGTCTTGCTGGGTTTGTTTATTTATTAATAGTCTTTTATGTAGGGTTTGTGCTTATCTCGAGTTTGTATCTTATGCTATTTTATTTATAGGGATAATTACGTGTGACCCCCCTAATTAGCCTTAATTACGGTTAATCCCCCTAATTTCCGTAATTATCCCCACCCCTCAAATTCGCCCATATTTACCCATACCCCCTGATTGTTATTTAATCAAAATTTTACTAAAAAATTTCGATTTTACCCCGTTATTTTTACACATATACCCCTAAAAACTTATTTTTTTATAGTTAACTCCCGGATTTTAGAATTTTACAAATAACACTCCGAAAGAACTCAGATTTACAAAAACGTCCTTCAAATTCGAATTTTTGCAAATAAACCTCCGGAAATTATTTCGATATACAGAAAAGTCCCCGAAATTCGGACTTTTGCAAATAACACCCCGTCACGCGGCCGGGAGCGGAGGAGGAGGCCGGCAGGCCGGCCGCGGGAGCGGTGGCGGCGGCGGCGGCTGGAGCGGAGGCGGAGGCCGGGCGGGCGGCAGCGGAGGTGGAGGCCGGCGGCTGGAGCGGAGGCGGAGGCCGGGGCGCCGGCGCGCCGAAACGCGGGCGCGGACGGCCACGGCCGAGGCCGTTCCTCCCCCGCGTGCCGGGGACGGAGGCCGAAGCCGGCGCGCCCGCACGCGGGCGCGGGCGAGGACGGCCACGGCCGAGGCCGTTCCGCCCCCGCGTGCCGGGGACGGAGGCCAAGGCCGGCGCGCCCGCACGCCGAGGCCGAGGCCGAGGCCGTTCCTCCCCCGCGTGCCGGGGACGGAGGCAGAGGCCGGCGCGCCCGCGTGACGGGGACGGACAGCCTTGGCCTTGGCGGTCCGCGCCCGCGTGCCGGCGGGCCGGCCTCGGCCTCCGTCCACGGCACGCGGGGGCGGAACGGCCTCGGCGTCCGCCTCCGCTCCCGCCGCCGGCTCGCCGGCGCCCCGGCCTCCGCCTGCTTCCCCGGGCGCGGGCGCGGATTTTTGCGAATAACACCCCGAAATTATTCAAATTTACAGAAAAGTCCCCGAAAATTTGATTTTTGCAAATAACTCTTCGAAATTATTCCGAATTACAAAAAGTCCAGAACTTTCTTATATAACCCTTTTCCTGTAGCCCTAAACGCATCTGCGTCGCCGCCGCCGCTGTGCTCTGCCGCTGCCGCCGTCGGTCCCTACGCAGCTGCTGCCGTCGCTGTCCGCTCGTTGCCTTGCGAAATATAGTGAAAGTTTAAAAATTTCAAATTTCAAATTACAAGTTTATTATTTTGTACATTTAAAAATAGACTACTTTCAATATTTTTCTTTATAAATACGTCCAAATTTTATTTATTTTATAAATAAATTTTACAAATAAGTCATCGAAGGTTTCAAAGCTTAAAATTTAAAATTACAAGTTTCATATTGTACATTTACAAATAGACCCCTTCAATATTGTTTTTATAAATAAGTCTATATTTTTAATCATATTTTAAATAAAATTTTACAAAAAAGACATTAGTGTTTTTATATTTATAATTACAAATTTAATATTTATAAATTAAAGAATAGACCCTCAAAATTTTTTTTTAAAAATAACTGTAAAATTTTTTTAAAACTAATTTTTACTATTTTTTACATTTAAGAATAGACCACCTTTAATATTTTTTTTATAAATACGTCCAAATTTTATTTATTTTATAAATAAATTTTACAAATAAGTCATCAAAAGGTTTCAAAGCTTAAAATTTTAAAATACAAGTTTCATATTGTACATTTACAAATAGACCCCTTCAATTTTTTTTTTATAAATAAGTCTATATTTTTAATCATATTTTAAATAAAATTTTACAAAAAAGACATTAGTGTTTTTATATTTATAATTACCAATTTAATATTTATAAATTAAAAAATAGACCCTCAAATTTTTTTTTAAAATAACTGTAAAATTTTTTTAAAACTAATTTTA